>APFE030104328.1:86400-98175 GCA_000404065.3 Pinus taeda | reverse complement strand
GTACAGGCGCGTTTCCATTTCGGGAAACGCTTTTCCGTACGGAAACGACCCCTCCCCCTGCGTTTCCTGCAACTTAGATTTAACTCCAAACATCCATTTCAGGGCTTGTGATCCGTTTCAGTTGACAGGGATTCGTTTCCTAATTTCGTTGATCCGCCTGCATGCCGTATTTTCTGCGTATTTATGTGGATCCGGATCCAGACCCGGATCGGATCCGCAGATCCGGGGATCTTGGCCCTCCCCCTGCCGGATCCAGTAACTTAGATTATAACAGAGCTCCCCACCTATTGCTCTCGTTAGTGGTCTCACCCATCTAGCATTATTCTTGAAGGAAGGTAGGTAATCTATGAATAGGTACTCTATAACCGTTTTAGCAATCATGTGCTTCCATTTAACGTTAAGGGCATCGTAATATGAATAACAGGGAACATTGAATGATTGACCACTCTTGATTGAATCCTTGTTCACACTTCACCTGGGAGGTTAACCTTTCACTCTAGTTCAGTGGGACCTCCTCTAAGGCCTTATGGTTTAGGAAAGGCTCTACAAGGGAGTACTAACTGATATAGCATGTCTAGGGGAATCCATATTTACCACTTTCCATACTTCCTCCATTCTTTGGGTGATTATCATTGGTCATTTAGATCAACACCCTATATCCATATCCATGACTCAAGGCCAGGAAACTTGGCCCCAGAGGTTGATGCGGCTGAAAGAATGAAGAAAGCAAATAAAACCACAATAGAAAGAAAATGTGAAATGAAAAAAATTGTTGGGACTTGTTACCGCTCAAACTAGCAAGGGTCCTAAAAGGGGATCCTAGAGAGGCAACTGCTAGGTCAAGGGCAACAATAGAGCGATAGTCCACTGTCACCTCAGCTAAAGCTACCTACTCTTTACAGGCTTTCATCGATGGAAAGACACTCGGTATGAAGGGAATCACCTAGATGAATTGGTCAATAGAGGGAAAAGAGTGATTCCTAAAGAGGCCTATTCATAAGAGAGGCTCAATATATGGCTTGTTTGCCCAAGAGCCAAGATGAAAGGCTCTCTAAGAAGGGCTAAGAGGGTCTTAAAGGGTAGGTCTTGGGAATGAGACTCCTTAAGGGGGGAGCTAGTCCTAAAAAACCTTATGAATCCTTCGTTTCCAAAGGGTCTTTGAAGAATTACCTTCCAAAAGTTATGCGACCACACGGGACCAAGTGGACCCCAGGTTAGGTCAAGGGGATAAGATTGAGCAACCAGGGATGTGCTTGACATAATTAGGGAGGAAAAGGGGATCAAAGAAAGAATTTTCAATGAATGTTAATGCAACAAACCCAATGAGGTTACTAGCCTAAGGAGGCCAAGGGAAAAAATTGGTCTCATAGCTAGGGCTTGGGATATCTCGAGATCCAACCGTCAAAATGGCTTCAAATTTGGAGGACACCTAGGAGACTCACCAGCGCAGGATGCCAAGAGATCGAAATTTTTTAGTGGATGGTTTGCAAGTAAATTGATGCCCTAGGAGACCTAGAAGAGGAGGGAGGTGAAAAAGTGAAATGAAATTTAAAGTGATCAGCAGGGGAGGACCAGTGCTTTGTCATTTGGGAGAGATGGAGTCATGGAAGATTTAGAGTTTGGATTGATTTCCACTTGTCAAGGAGGCCTAAAAAGCAACCTAATGGAAGCTTCAAGGTCATTTATACTTCGTTTAGCAATATTTGGTTACTTATCAAGACAAATTCAACAAGATTGTCACAAGGAACATTAATTCATTCAGACATGGCCCATACATGATACAACACTATTTAGAGATTCAATTTCCACAATTTCGTTACAAGGAAAGTAGTAAATTAACCCTATAATAGCGAAAATCCCAGCATCATGAATGCAGTAACATAAATAACAAGAATAGCATCGAAATAGTATTTACATGTAAGAAGAATATATCAAATCACAAGGATATGCCAATCATAGAAGCTCCAAGACAAAGAAGATTATTCAAACATCAAAATTCATCCATTCATCCCAAAAATCTCAGCCTCAAAATATAGCGAAAATCTCACAAGAAGATATGATCCAATCCAAGTGATGATGAGAGAATGAATCAACTCATCATCTATTTATACACTTCCTAATGAATTTGATTTAGTTAATTAGGCCTAATTTAACCACTAGAATAAATTAATGTGCATAACAACAACTTTTGTTGACAAGCCCACCAAATAGCACAATAATACATGAGTAAGTCTCTCAAGAGGGTCGAATGATCAATTGGATGAGTCATTGGGCCTTTGAGGAGGCCTAACGAAGTCCAAATGGGTGCCATAATGTAGGAATGGACTCCCATCATAGTGGACAAGGAGGTGGCCCCTTATTCTCCAAGCAAAACTTGTGGTGCTCCTAAGTGGGTGTGGGGGCACAAGGTCACCCTCATGGGTCTCCAAATGGATCGAATATGCTTGTAGACCATCTGTGAGGGTTGGAATGGTGACATGAACCCTGCCTCTGTTGTGGGGTACAATCCTCTGAACCCCAGAACATTTGCCAAGTGTATGGTGCATCTGTGGAGTCGGCTGGGCATGGTGAACCAGGTGCATCATCCTCATTCAAAAGGTGGAATAGGAACAATCAACGAACATTGTTGGGGATCCATGAAGTCGTCCCGGCTATGGTGGAGGCCCATGGCTCTCAACGCTCACCCTACAAGTGTCAATGTGGCCCTCTGGAGGGCTAAGACCTTGTATAGGGAGACCAAGTCCTAAATGAAGACCCACCTGCAACCTTGCATAAGATCCAATTCATCTCTTTGCCCTCCAATACAATAAATCATTAGAATAATCAAGTAATAATGCCCTTCATGGTGACATCAATGGGGCACTTATCGTTGCATGCCCTTCCATAGTGGGCTTTGGCAAGTACAAATGTCTCCAAGCTCAAAAGGGGGTTAACCAACGACCCTATTAGGTCGTTTCAACCTCTAAAGGGGATGGCATGTCCATAGTACATCCTTCAAGAGGTAGGTGGCAAATGATATAATGATGCAATGGAGTGGGGATTAGGGGAAACATCCAGACCACATGTCAAGGTACATTGGGTGGCCATAATTGGGGAAGCCCATACTTGGGTATATAGGTGTAGGAAGGAGCAAATTTGATACATGAGTTACCCCGACCTTTGTTTTTCCACCCTTCTTCATATGCCTTTTGCCTTTATTGATTTTTCTTCATAACAGCTCGGGGCTCCAGGGGATGGAGAGCATGACATGTGAGATGTAGCAGTGAGTACCCCCTTAAGGTGGGGTTTGTGAAAATTTCTTAATAGAAATCCAACTGTAGTCACTGATATTATTTTTTCTACTTATTAATTCAAAAATAAGCTATTCACGGTGTTTCTATAGCAAAAATCGAAATAAATTCTACTGCAACCTTCACAATTAAAATGTTGCGGAAAGTAAATGCAAGGAAAAATACTAGCACAAGTATAATCACAATGACACGGTTATTTTTGGATAATCGTCCCCGGAAAAACCCAATGTGGGAAAACCGATGCAGCAGATGAGGGTTTCTTTATTGATCTTCAGCAAAAATCTCATGTACAAGATACAAGCAACAAAATAGAAGAGGAATTTCTGTGAGAAATTTTACAACCAATATTCCCATGCTTCTCAGCGAGATTCTAACTTTGGAGAGGACCTATTGCCCCCTCTGCGTCTCACTGTGTCAGCCCTCTGCATCACTGCATCAGCGTCTGTTTAGGGACTGCGCAATCCCAGCATCACAGCCTCTCTATTGTCCCTCCTCTGCTCTGCGTCTTCCTTCTACTCCTACACTCCTCGTTGATGTTGATACCTGCTCTCCTTCTCACCTGCAACTCTGCCTATTATCTGATTTCCTCTTGCCGAACTTCGACCAATGAGAAAACCGATCTTACTTGGGTAACTGAGTACCTACCTGGTGTGTGTTCCAAATGCCCATCGAAGTCCTTATAATCCTCCAATTGAGTGATCAACGGCCCAAATTAGATTCTAATTAATGGCTCAGATCATATTGATTTGATCCTCGTCTTCTTCTAGAAGTTTTACCCACAATTTAATTAATACCCTTTAATTATTTTAATTTCCTAAGTTTAGACTTAGGCATCCGTTAAAAATAATTAATTATTTTAATAAAAATATCTCCGGGTGGAATTTACCAAAACGATTTCTGGGTATTGTGGAATGCATGTGTCCTAGCCTCCCTGCAAATTTTGAGGCTTAGAGCACATCCGATGTTATCATTAATCAATAGGGTTGAGTAACCCCTTAGGGTGGGGCAGTTTATTGCCTACCAGCGGTTGGGACAATCATGGGTTCCTTAATGATAAAGGGGGCTCATATAGGGCCCATAGGAACTAGGGTGATGGCCATGTGTAAGGAGTAGAGCTCATGTTTGGCTTTTACCCACATGCTAAATTTGTATGTCCCGGCCATCTTTTGCATTTTGTGGTACATTTCCTGTTGAGAGTGGCCAAATTATGCTTTTACTTTTCTTTTTAGCCGCATCAACCTCCAGGCATCGTTCCAAGCCCGACCCAAGGTGTGGACTGTTGATTTCTGGTAGCATCAGATGTGCTTTAAGCCTCAACACTTGCAGGGAGGCTAGGACACATGTATTCTAGAATACCCAGAAATCATTTTGGGAAATTCCACCCGGAGAAGGTTTTATTAAAATAAATAATTATTTTTAATGGAGGCCTAAGTCTAAACTTAGGAAATTAAAATAATTAAAGGGTATTGATTAAACTGGGGGTGAAACTTCTAGAAGAAGACGACGATCAAGCCAAAATGATCTAAGCCATTGATTAGAATCTAATCTAGGCCGTTGGTTACTCAATGAGAAGATTATAAGAAGAGGCTTGATGGAAATTTGGAAGAACATCGAATAAGAGATCAAGAGATCGATTTCTGAAAAGAGCAACGCAACAGCTATCGGAGAAGTGATCTAGGTGATTTCTTGTAGTGAGGGGCAGAAATAGTTTCCGACTGGAGAGTTTCCTAACCTAGGGATACATAGCAAAGAAGGCAGAGAGAGATCCAGAAGAGACAGCGCAGTGCCATGCTGGGCAGTATAGGGCCACGGAGAGGCAGCGCAGAGCCTGAGAGGAAATCTGAAATTTGCTGGAGAATCGAGTTCCAGAGCCAGAAACTGAGGTGTGAGACAGAGAGGGCAGAAAGTCAAAGTTACAGAGGCAAATCGATTAGCCAAAGGATTGGCGCAGTCCCCAAAAGCTGTGATGCAGAGTAGCGCAATGATTACATAGAAACTGCGCAGAGATAGCGAGGGGCTAGCCATTTAGTGGCTAGATCAGTGTTGCATCGCCAGTGACAGTGTGAAGTATATCTCACTCATCTCTTTGTCAGTCAGATTCTCTATACTGGATAGCCAGCAAGACATCCAAAGATTGTATTCAGAAAATACTTTTTAATAATACAAACCCTTAGTTATTGCACCAGTTTTCCCACATTAGGCTTTTCTGGGGACATTGGTCCAAAAATAACGGTGTCACTTGTTGAAGAATCTAGGGCATCTAGATTATAAAGAGATTCTTATGATGATGATAACAATTTGTGAAGTACATTTACTTTTCTTATCCACATGATATTCTTCTTTTTATTATTGTTGTATGTTCTCTTACTTCATCAAATAGTTACCAAAACACAAGAGACAAGAACACAAGATATTGGCTCTAAGCCAGGGCAAAACCTCTCTCTCCTAGAGAAGAAAACCCTTCTGCAAATTTCTCGTATTGAAGCTTCAATTGACAAATGCCAAATCCTAGACCCTTGACAAGAAGATCCTCCAAGCACAATTCAAGCCTTTTTCTTTTGCACCACTTTGTCCTCCTTCCAGCACTTCGTTCTCCCACTATGTTCTTCTTCTGGCAACTGATAGCAGCCCTAGTTATGCTTGCCCTAGAAGAGATATTTTTCTTTGTTCCTTTGTTTGAGATGTTGATTTCCTCACTTAGGAAGAGGACCTTATTCTTTACCCAATCAAGCTCTTCCTTTTGATATAGTTGCAAATCTGATGTAGCAGCAGTGTCGCCCTAATTCTTCACACGTGTGAGGGGATATCTTCAAGAAAATGGTGCTTGATTCCTTCTCTTTCCTTCGCTTGAGTAAGAGGCCTAACAGACACTCTTTTCTAGCCCAATTAACTCTCTTTGAATGACTGCAATAGGAGGACTGTTATGACAGCAGAATAAGCTTCCCTTCCTTCGCACGTGCGACTGTAATAGGCCCTAAAACAGCCCTCTAAAACTCGGTTTTCTTCCTTTCTTCTTTAGTGCACTAGAGGCTCCTTTCCTTGACTTTTTCATACCCTTTTCTCTTCTTCTCCTTCACAGATTTCAGAGATAAATTGCTTGGTATTGGAGAGGTCGAATGGCCCTTTATATAGGAGTCTGCCCGTCCTAGTAGGCCGACTTGAGGCCGACTTGATCTCTATAATTTGAATTGCTTCCCTTTATGATGCCGACATCTAAGTTGCCCAAAACGGCTACCCTAAGTCCCAAAATGGCGTTTTCCTGTTGCAGATCCGGATCCAGGAACGAAACACCGGAAAAACGTTTTTGTGCCATTTTTTTTTTGGATACAGGACGTTTCTTTTCCAGACGGCGTTTTTGTAGAAAAAACTTGCCGTTTTAAAAAATTGAAAACGTTTTATGAAAATATGAAACGTATTTGTAAAAAGTTTAAACGTATTGATAAAAAAACGTTTTTGAGGTATGCCTGCCGGGAACAGCTAACCGATTTTTTTTACTACGCAAACCTAAATTACAAACTACGCTGCACGCATTACTAAACCTACGCTTTACTAACTTACTAAACCTACGGATTACTAAACCTACGCTTTACTAAACCTACGCTTTACTTGCTGCTGCCATAAGTTCATAACCCAGTTACCGTGAAGAAAATCGTGGAACTTGGAAGCTGCCGTCGAGACAGGTCACAGTTTCCAGAACTGTTCAGTAACCAATTTGGCCGCGGACAGAACTGTTCAATTTGGCCATGGAGAGTTGAGAGCTGAGTTGAAACTTGAGACTCGATAGCTATCTGTTCGAAGAATCAAAAGTCGAGTTGAGACTTGAGAGCCGCAAGGTATGAAGTATTGACTCTCGATATAGGGATGTAGTGTTTGCTAAGTGCTTGTGCATGAAAATTTAGGATTGGTTGATTAACATTTGATGCTCAAGGAGTTCATAAAACACGTTCCCTATGACAATGATTTGAACTTCAACCACCCATTCACATTTTCTCAACTCATTGTTTTCTTTTTCTGTTTAAAGTATATGGTTTCTGAGCTGAATATGTCGGTGAGTAATGATGCCTTTGGGTTCTGATAAGTTTAACAACATACTTTTAGTTGGGACATAAATTCTTAATTATCAGTATCTGGCAATGAAAATAGTGACAACAAATTTAGGCTTGAGCAGTGAGCACATTAAGGGCCAACATCGATTTTCGCAAAACACAACACACAAAAATTAGTGGTATGCATGCAACCATGTTGTATTACCAAGAGCAACTAAGTTATAAGTTGGTAAGCATTAAGTTTAATACCACTAGTCAAGAAATAATGTTCATAATGAACCTCAAACTTTGGGGCATTTTTGGTTGAAAACACACAATTTTAATCATGCTTGAAGTGTCTGCTTCAGCAGCCCCTTTTTGGCATAAAATACCATGTAAACAAAGCATCTTATCAAAAAATTATAACACACATCTGAGTGACTATATCTTTTATGGTTTTCTCTTCTGACTCTCTGAGTGGACTCCACCCTCTTTCTTCTCAGTGGTACAAAATTCTGAAGTACTTCTCCAAAATATGAGCAATCAGAATTATTCCCCTTAGCCTGCTCTAAAATTGGGTATTATCAACAATGTTTTCCCCAATTTTTACATAGATCTGAACTCAATATTTCTATAAAGACCTCAACAACCTCTTCAGTTCAACCCTATACTCTATTAGAAGACATTAATAATTCATATAATGACAAAATTTTATTTTTAAAATTTTACTCATTGCATGAGATCTTCATTGATGCTATTTTGTCTCCATCTAAATTGTAACTTGTTTTAAGTTTTAACTTTTGAGCTTTTGAAATAAATATATGATATAATGATATTTGTCAATTTTCTTTTTCAGTTTCATTTACAGCATCATCATCATCATTCATGGCAACTTCAAGTTCAGCGATTCATGAGACAGAGGAAGTGGCATAGGGAATTGAATCAACCCCTGGGCCAAAAGTTGATCCAAAGTCACCACTTTGGAAATATGTATCTACTGTTGGGAAGATCCAAGGAGGTGGATCATTGGCATTGGTTTGCAGTGAGTGTAAAAAGGAGTATAAGGGATCATACACACGAGTTAAAGCACATTTGCTTGCGTTAAAAGACAATGGGGTTCGAATATGCAGTGGCCCACCTAAAGAAAATGGGGCAGATGGAAATGGTTTAAGCAAGGTAAAAATTGCAAAATATCAGAGAGAACAAGACGAGACAGATGGTAAAGCAAATGAGGCAAATCCTGCCTCTCATTTAAAACACCCAACAAGGTTGGGAGCATCTTCATCAAAGCCTCCACTTCATTCTCATGGAATTGTTGGTTCAAAGCGGTCATATTTGGGACCGCTTGAGAAGAGTTTTAATAATGATGCTCAAGAGATAGCAGATGCAGTTGTAGCCCAATGCATTTATGCAAATGGCCTTCCCTTCAACTTTGTGCGATCTCCTTACTGGGCAAGGATGGTAAAATGTTTGAGTGAAGCCCCAAGAGGGTACAAAAGCCCTGGATATGAGAAGATACGCACCACATTGTTGAGTGCTCAAAAGTTAGATTTAGAGGCTAAATTAGCCCCCATTCGTGATTCATGGCTCATTTCAGGGGTGTCCATCATTTCTGATGGATGGAAAGATCAAAGAAATAGGCCTTTGATCAATGTGATTACTCAGAGCCCACATGGGGCAATGTTTTTGAAAGCAGTGGATTGTGAGGGGCAGATCAAAGATTCTCAATTCATTGCTAACATCTTGATTGAAGCAATTGAATTGGTGGGGCCTGAAAATGTTGTCCAGGTAATAACTGACAATGCAACGGTGTGTAGAGTAGTAGGCCTAATTATTGAAAGCAAATATCAACACATCTTTTGGACCCCTTGTGTTGTACATTCATTGAACCTCATGTTGAGCAAGATGGGGAAGCAAATTGAGTGGATTCGAGTTATTTTTGAAGAAGCAAAAGAAATTCAAACCTTTATCACAAACCACCACATGTCCCAAGGCATCTACAAGGAATTTGCTAAGTTGGAGCTCCTTAAGGTACCTATACTTTAAAGTTTAAAGTTTATTAAATATTTCATAAATTTTAATTTCTGACTCTAAATTCAAATATCTAAATTGGATTCTCAAATGTCATGATTCGTGAATCATAATAGGTTATTTAATCAAATTATGATTTTTAATTTGTTGAAACTTGAAACATTGGCAATTTGACACCTGCAGGTTGTCGAGACTCGATTTGCTTCTCACATCATATAGTCTTAACAAGGCTCATGTAGGTGAAAGATGCATTACAATCAATGGTATGCAGTTCTCTTTGGAATCAATGGAAGCGATCCCAATCTGATAGAGCACAAGCAATAAAACGGTTGCTTGTTGATGATGAATGGTGGGATAGGGTGGAGTACCTCTTGGCATTTACTAAGCCAATTGTCGATTTTCTCCGTATGTTTAACACAGATATGCCTATTTGGGAGAGGTGTATGAGGGCACTGATTCCATGATAAAGAAGATAAGGTTGCTTATAAATGGCAAGGAGAATGACCCGGATGAATTCTTTTACAGAGAAGTAAAAGATATATTGACCAAAAGGTGGAACAAGATGACCAGCCCATTGCACCTTTTAGCCTATGCAGTGAATCCAAAATATTATGCTGCAGAGTTGCTACGTGATCCAGAAAGAAGCACACCAAACAAAGACCCAAAAGTCACAGAAGGAATTAAAAATGCTTTTAGAAAGCTTTTCGTAGACCCTGAAATTGGGCTTCGGATTCGTGCACAGTTTTCTCATTTTGTGAGATCAGAAGGTTCGGGTTGTGATATTGAGTGTATGCAGGACAAGAGCAGATTAAGTCCAATTGAGTGGTGGAACTTCTATGGTGGGGCACTTCCACATATCCAAAAATTGGCCATCAAGATCTTGTCACAGGTTGCTAGTTCCTCTTCAGCAGAAAGAAATTGGAGTACATACGGCTTCATCCATTCAATGAGGCGAAACAAAATGGGCTCTAAGAAAGCCGAGAAACTAGTGTATGTTCATTCAAACCTTCGCCTTCTATCACACAAGAGAGATGAATACAAATTTGGCCCCACCAAATTATAGGACGTGGAACCAGAGTCGCCTAACTTGGATATGACATTGAATGCCATGTCTCATATGAATTTGTTTGATTCGGAGTCACCAATAGGTGGATCTTCAAGTGGACATGGCAGCAATGTTCCCAATGCCACTTCTAGAAAGGATGTGGAAGTGGAGCATTATAGTGGCATGAATGAAAACATATTTGATGATATGTAAATGTAATTTATGATGGTGTTTTAACTTTTAACTTTTAAACTTTTGAACAACCATATGAATTATGAATTTATGAGTAATGATAGTAGACTACCAGTCATAGTTCATTTTGTACTTTGTCCTATGTAGTATGTAGTAATTAGTATGCATTATTAATTTTGGTAATGATGGTGTCCGTGTAACTTGTCATGTTGATAACTTGATGTTTGAAATCTGAACAAAAACTTGATGATATGTTGAAACTTGAAACTTGAAACTTGAATCATGAATGTTATAATAATCGTTAATGATGATGACAATGTTGAATGTTTATGGCATATGTTGAATTGATGATGATGAATCATGATAGATCATAGATGATAATCTAGATTCTGAAATATGAAGTATATGAAATTTTTATTTTTTAATATATATATATTAATATATATATAATATAATTATATATTATGTGTCGTTTCCTGCCGTATCATATCCAAATTTTTTGAAAATTTGCCGTATCTGTTCCCGTATCCGTTTCAGTGCAACTTAGGCCGACATATGTTGGAGGCTTGGGACTCTGCTTGGAGGTCCTCTTTGACTCTAATACATATTTTTACATGGTGTAACAAGCCCATAAGGGTCTTCAACAAATACATTGGTTCTTTGACTTCCTAGAAGCACTTAGACATGTGCTTGACCTATTCAATGAGCAAGAAACTCATTGTTATAAATGACAAAAATAATAATTCCTTTTCTTTACAATTACAAAGATCAAAATTACATTAATGAATACCAAACCTAGTTACACTTTCTTCAACATCACTTGTGTGTTATTTCTTTCTTGCTGAGATTCTTGTTTCCGCATATTATTTAAAATTGTGGAGGCTGCAGTTGTATTTACTTCGATATTTACAGTAGAAAACAGTAAATAACTTGCATGGATTAACAAGTAGGAGAAGTTAATCAGTTTGCTGCAGCATAGTTGCGGGGGAGCGCCCCCCCCCCCTTCGAACCCGCTCCCGAAGCGCGCTCCGGGCGGGAGCGGCTCGGGAGTGCGCTCCCTAAATCGCTCCCGGAAGGGAGCGATTTTCGGGAGCGCGCTCCCTACCTGAAAATATTCGCTCCCTGCCGATTTTGGGAGCGGCCGCTCCGTCGCTCCCGGAGCGATTTTTAAAGCCCGGGAGCGATCGGGGAG
>APFE030104328.1:29202-82202 GCA_000404065.3 Pinus taeda | reverse complement strand
TGTCATCCAAGTCATAACTGATAATGCTGCTAATTGTAGGGCAGCGGGAGCAATTATTGAGGACAAATACCCCAATATATTTTGGTCTGGATGTTTGGTTCACACATTGAACCTTCTGTTGCATGATATTGTCAAGAACAAAAATGAACAATACCAATGGATTGGTGGTTTGTACAAAAAAGGCAAAAAAATGATAAAATTTATTACAAATCATAGCAATACCCATGGCCTTTTCCGCAGTCACTCGAGATTGGAGTTGTTGAAGATTGCGAAGACGAGATTTGATAGCTATTACCTCACCTTCAAGCGCCTTTTGAAGGTAAGAGAGTCAATGGCTAGCATGGTATCAAGTCCACATTGGCAGGTATTGAAGGAAAGGGCTACAAATGCAGACAGGGGAGGTTTTGAAATTGTGGAGGAGGCCGCTCTTGATGGCCAATTTTGGACAAGTGTGAGGCAAGTTTTGGATTTCACCAAGCCCATTTATCACATGATTCGGTTTGCAGATACAGACAAACCAGTGATTGGCGAGGTGTATGAGCAGATGGACACCATGTTGGGGCAAATAAAAGATGTTGTTCATAACAGAGATACCAACTTGTACATACTGATTCACGATTGTGTGTGTGAACGGTGGAATAGACTTAATCTTCCACTACATTGCTTGGTATATATCCTTACGCCAAAATACTACTCTATGTCTTGGTTGGGCCAACCTGCAGCAGGGGGTGGGGTTAGGACCAAACCCCATTTAGATCCAGAGGTAACTAGAGGATATCTGGAAGCATTAGAAAAATTGGTACCTGACAGGGAGGAATGTGTAGCTGTGCGCCTTGAAATAGGCAGATACTTCAGTGGCACTGGTTTGTATGGTAACTTCCATGCAATGGACGATAGAGATAGATTTGATACTCTCACATGGTGGGATACACATGGCGGGCAGGGACTTTTGCCAAAATTGGCAAAAAAAGTTCTTTCACAGGTTGTAAATACTTCTTCCGCAGAGAGGTGTTGGAGCACCTACAGCTACATACATAATGTGAAAAGGAATAGACTCAATGAAAACCGAGCAGAAAGCTTGGTTTATGTGCACTACAACTTGAGGTTGTTGAGTCATTACTGTGATCGGGCTAATGAGGATCCCACATATAGAATTTGGGGCAATCACCCAGAGGATGACAATTTGGAGGATGGCATTGTACATATTGAAGAACTGGAAGAGGAACTTGTAAAGGATGAAGATGATGCTTCCATGCCACCTCCACCTCCACCTCCACCATCCAGTAGCAATGCTCGAGGTCCGAGTCTTGTTCCTTTGCTGCCGCCACCTTCATCTACACCCTCACGTGGAGGTTCTAGTTCTGGTCGTCGGTCTGTGCGGGAGCCTCCGAGAAGACCACCACGACCTCCTTATACTCCTGGAGACTCTCGTGGCAAGGGCCACATGTAGATTTATCATTTACAGTTTACTTGTCTTTTTTAGTTTCTATTGGACTTTAGTTTTCATAACTGTTGAGTTTTGAGTCCTTGACTCTTGACTCTTGACTCTTTCATATCATAATGATATTTTTTGTAAACAATATATCACTGTGACAATGAAAATTGAAGTTTGAAGTTGGGCCTTGGCAATTATAACTCAATTTGGTAATGATTGTGAATTATGAATATGATGCTTCGTGAAAGACTAAAGTTGTTTCATTTCATTTCATTATTCATGTTTCATTTTATAAATTTATAACATTTCATATCATGTTAACAGTTAGAAGTTAGGACTTAGAAATATCTAAGATATTACTTCTTGTAATAGTTAAAATTAGCTTACAAGTACAACTTTGGTGGTTAATGATGATAAATGCTATTGAATTTCAATTTTAAAAACTTGAAATTGAAACTTTAAGATTGAATTTGATGAATCATGATTCATGAGACTCAATATGTTGCAGTTGTAATATGTATTTTACTATCTTGTGGACATGGTTGATGACGATTATAATTTCTAGATGATTGATGTGATATGGTTCAATGATCAATCTATGTGTTTTTAATGTCTAATTCATCATTCTACATGTTTTTGTTGACATATATGTATCAAAAATTAAAAAATATAAAAAATATATATATTTTAAAAATCGCTCCCGGATTCGCTCCCAAACCGGGAGCTTCTGAAAATGGTCGCTCCCGCTCCCGCTCCCAAGTAACATTGTGCTGCAGTATTAATTCGGGGATTCCCGAATTTTCACATGGACAAGGGAAGGGGGGAGGGTAACCATATGTAGACCCAGTGGACAGTCCTCAAATCTGACTTTTGATTGATGGTTGTTTAGAACTCCTTTGTCTTTCTTGCAGGATCATCACTTTACGGAACTATGATGCTTTTTTATGCGGCTGATAAGGTTGTAGATCTGATATGTATTTATTTTGGTCACAAGTTGTATTGTCTTCAGTTCTGAATTTTGGACTGTATTGCGAACAGTTAGACAAATATGTATGTTTTGGATGTTGGCAAAACAAGCCTGCTCTAAGTGCATCTTGCACATACAAAACGTAATTTTTATTTTCTTAATAAAAATTATGATTTTTTCTCTGGAAAAAAAAAACTCATGAAGGAATTTCGTCAAACACTTAGTCAACACCCAAATTTCTAACTCCAATAAAAACTTTAGCAATAATGTATTTTAACTCAAACACATGTGATTTGATTTTTATGAGTAGAAACACTGAAGACTAAATCTGAACTTTAAAGGTTGAAGATAGTAAAAACCCACAAAAATTGACAGTCCAGATTTTTGGGCAAAGCCTTAGGAAAAACCCCCAAGGAAAAACAAGTAGGGAAGAGGAAATTTTTTATTAAATGCTCACAAAGAAATTTCTGAGTTTACAACTATTAATTTCCAGCAAAAACCAGTTGTACTTATCTCAAAAATTGTGCCCAAGATTCTCTCAAAAATTGTGCCAGTGCCACATGTTGTCTAGAATTCCATGCCTCTGTTGTACAAACTGCACTAAATGCACCAAAAAACAGTATAGAAAACCACACCCTTGTTCTCTCGATTTTTGTGCCAATATTTCCTGTACAAAACAATAATGTCTCTCCTTGAAATTCATGCCCTCAGCTAAAATTTCGTGCCTGGATTTACTACTGTACTGCCTGCATTAATGGCTGAAAAAAATCCTTAAAAAGTGTGCACTTTCGCTGCTCAAAACTGCCTCGAGAAACATTCCCTTCTCTTGCTGCTAGCTGCCTGGAATTTGTGCCCTTCCTTGCTGCTCCTCTTTTTCTCCTCAACCCTCTTTTCCTATCTTTCTCTCTTGAAAAGTGTGTCTCTTTCTCTCCCTCCTCTCCTTTTATAAACTCATTAATTACTAAAACCATTAAATCTTGGCATCACAAGACCAACAATTGTGACTTAATCTCTCATTGGAATGACTTAAGTCACTTTTATAAAAAGTCACTTTCTAAAATCACTTCAGTCACTCAAACTTTATAAAGTCATTTTAGAAAAAACTACTTTCTAAAGTGACTAGGGAGGGAGTATGAAGGGTCACTTCCACATGCTAAGCACAACCCATGTGGAAGTACCTCCCGAGCTACCAAACTAACAGTCTTCTCCATTTAATCAATCATATATTATAAAGTCAAATTTTATTTTATATTTTTGGTTAAATTTAGAGTTTTGTTTAGCTTACATTTAAATTTCGGCCATCAAAAGAAAATCTCAACATCTAGGCTTTTATACATATTTTAACCTAAAATTCTAGGGTTTTTCTTTCATGTTATTGACCTAAAATCGTAAGGTTTTCTTGCATGTTTAACCTAAAACCATTTTATTGCATAAAATATGCCTCGCTAATTATATTGTTGCATAATTAGTGCTAAACATCGTGTTTTAGATGGCTGTTATATGCCTCGTAATTTTCAGATTTTAGCCCTATTTTCTACTATTTTATAACTCATTTTGAAGGGCTAAATTGTATTGCTGTTGTAACTTGTTTATTCCTGAAATTTCCTATCTTTTATGCAAACATTACAACAGCCATTGTTAATTTTCAGAATTGAGTGGTTTGGGGTTATTTTGCATGAGATCGTTACTTCATGAAACCCCTAAATCAGTCTCAGAACACTTTAAACCAAATCTATAATTTACTTTGAGTAACCACCTTATCCTTGACTTGATTGAAACATCTCTTTGGTGGTGAATTGGGTAGATACTTAGGAGGCCTTGCTTGATTGTGTCTTGCCTTAGGAGTCCTAAGTCCTAAGTTTGGATTTTATCTTTCACTAAAATGAGGGAAGTTGTTGCTAAGGTGACAGTGTTACTGGTAACACTTCTGATGTTCTACTAAGTCATGGCCCATTGTGAAGGCTTTGCATAAAGGTGCTAGTTTTTGTGATAACAAGATCAACAATTAATTATTTTTCAATTGGAAAATCAATTACAGATTACTATGCCAAGCAGAGTCGGAACCAAAATTCAAACATAAATTTGCATCAAATAAATGATCTTCAATTGACAATTTACAATTATGTTTTAAAATCACAGTTTAAAATCCCATCTATGTGGAATAATACTGATATAATTTTAGGTGAGAAATGGATCAAAAAACTGGGCACTATTTCTTTCAACTTGACAAAAAAAATGTTTGTTGTTTTGGTAAAATAAAAATCAGATGGCATTAAATGACTTTTTCACTGAAATAATATACAGAAGTTGCATCCTTTGTAGATACAGATTATGTGCCAGTGATCATGATTCAAAATTATTAGGAATCACCTAAGTCATAGGACATGTCCCCTAGGGTCCTGTGTCCCGTATTTTACGTATTGGACACGAAAACCGCCCTAATACTTGTCGAATACGATTTTAACCGTGTCATAAAAATTTGAATACGTATTCGTCGTTTTCCTTCGTGTCCTAAATGTAGCATACGCGTATTTCGTGTATCGAATACGTTGCCCTAACGTATTTCTTCGTGTTGAATACGTACTGGGAAAAAAACACAAATTAAAGCCTACGCGTGGTCTTTTCCAGGTTATTTTCGTCTGGAGCTGTGAGCTGTCGTCTGGAGAGCAGGGTGTTTGCAAATTGCCTTTGAAGTGTGCAGCGTTCAAGAGTCAAGATCGTCGGCGTAAACCAGTAAGCCAACAGGAACCCGTAGTATTATCTGTGCATTTCTTTTTTTGTCAAACGAACAGCGTGCGGAGTGGTTTATGAAATGTTGTGTATGGAGGGTTTATGAAATACTAAAATAGTCTATGGAGGGTTTATGAAATGATGTGTATGGTCTATACAACGAAGTATGTGTAACTAGAATCCCTGTACAAAATGTTCATAAGGCACTGCGCCGCACTGTGTTATTCTATGTGCCGAAAAGTGCGTGTATTACCCCCTTATACACTAAGTTCCATAGCAAACAAGTAATAGCCAATAATAATAGTTGGCCAGTTTTAAGCAAGAATGAAATTGCTAAACATGTGATTTCAGTGTTTCTGAAGGTTCTGTCTCAAATTGCATTAAGCCACCTTTGTGACACAAATACCGCATTCCTTGTTAAGATATTCTCCGAATTATCTAAACAATTAAGAAGTTCAATTTCAAAATACAACCAAGTTTAATGTCTGCAGAGTATGTAGTTTAAAATCTAGTTAGTTTTCATTCGAATTTTGAAAGACCTCTGTCACCTGTGCCTATCACTGCCCATGATCTCTATGTAGCTCGCCTTCCCAGTAATAGTCAATATATCTTCCAGGAAAATACTACCATGTTTGAACTTTGTACCTCTGAATCATAAGTTGCTTTCATGACTAAAGCTTTAGTGCCACATGGACCAGCAATTAGAAACTAAATGGTTAGAAAAATGAGGCATGAGAATTTCAGATTGTGATCGGCTGTAGGCTGTATTATAACCGTGGAACTGTACTATAAATCACATTCACTGCCTTTTGAAATCCATGAGAATCAAACATCAACATGTGCCCCACGGCTGTAGGACCTGTGCATTTAAAACCTGAGATCTGAATCCATGGTTATGTGCACCCAGCAATGGTTATGACTGGGTAAAATATCAACGCAACCTTGACAGAATTTCCAGCTCCATAATTCTATAAATCGGTGTTCCACTGTTCCAATATCTATGTAGCTGTTCTATAAATCGGTGTTACCCTTCAGAACTGTTTACTTCAACTCAGTCATGTACCAAACTTCTGGCCTTTTCACTGCTGGAAATTCATCATTACATCACTGACTAATTGTGGCGATTACACTCTTGATAACATACTATTCATGGTAACAATTTGTCCTAGATTACTGTGGTAAATGTGCTTGTATCAGTTCACTGCTCACTGCTCACTGGCTCAGTGCTCACTCATGTCATTGATTACAAATCTGCTCTTGAATTACTGTGGTAAAATGAGCCTTAAGGCTGGTATATTTCCCCAATATTTAAGTGTTGTGGATATACCATTACTCACTGCCCATTCACTGTCTGTGTGCACAACTACTAGAAATACAATATAAGGCATCATTGCCTAAGTAGGTTGTGTGATCAAGTATCTGCATATTATTTGTGGTTTGCACTTATTCTCTAATAATAAATAAAGAAGGCAGACCTAATCATGGCTTTTGTAAGAAAGTAGAAAGGTCAAAGGAAGGCAAAGTATAAAGCAGAAAATAAACAAGAATGGAAATCAGATACAAGACAACTTCAAGCATGGAACTTCAAAGAAGGTAAAGTAACAAAGGAAAGTACTGTTATTGTGAAACATCTCATCATTGTGGATGGTAAAGAAGGGAAGTGTGACTACTATTGTGTTACGTCATAAATATACCACAACTGCAAATACATAGCTCATGGCGTCAGGAACACAGGATTTCTACAATGCTGTCATATTGGTTCAAAATCCAATGGGTATGTGCAAGGATTTTGTTAAGTGACTAACAGATGTCCAAGTACAAGAAAATGCTTGAGTCATCTTTAAAGCACTCAAATAACTACTATCAAAAAACAGCCCTAAAAAAAATGAACAACAACAACCTAAAGCCAAGGCTAAGCCTGTAGACAGCAATCTTCCAAATCTGTGCTGGCAAAAAAAGAACAACACACTTTCACAAAAGTTACGATTTGGAAAAGAGGGCTTATATCATAGAAACCACCATATCAGTTTTAGACAATAGAAAAACATCGTTACGAAATAATCAACTGAAGAAGAGGGTTTATAAGGAGTGCTCACCACAAGATTTAAAAGAATCGGAGTACATCCATTGGGAGGCACTGCGGAATTTTGATAATCATCATTCATTGCTTCTTTTCCAGCACCATATCTGCACAGTTACTGAATTTATAAGCTCCCACAGACTCCTATAAGAAAATAAAATATAAACTAGTCCATGGAAAAAAAAATTACAATGAGTAATATAAGTGGACTCTGGACCTATTAATAAATGTCAAAATAGCACACAGGAAAACATCTTCAACATTACTAAAGGCAACAACAAATTCATTTGTTATCAAGGATCAAAGGAAAGAGGAATCATGTAGAGTGACCAGAAACCTTTATCGTAAAAAATATTAGCCATCAAAAGGTTTGTTTGTTCCATGCACAAGATTTGGTCAACATTAAAATTTTAACATGACACTCACAGAATATAACAACTATATGTATGATCATCTCAATGCAATCATAAAACATAAAATCTACATATGTACTTTACTAATGAATCGTATAATACATAGTTTATGGATTGAAACTAGCATCTCCCTGCCAAGGACATCCAATGCAACAATTCCCAAACTATACTTATTTGCATCGTGATGATCCTTAGCCATACTCATCCACTGAGCCATAACTAACACATTAAGTAAAAACTTTATCCAATGAGCACCACTCATTTCCCGACAACCAGCTTATCCATTGAGCAACAATTCAACCCTTGAGCACAAACGCATATGTTATCCAACAAATCATCCATTGAGCATCCACTCGTCCATTGAGATACATTTGAGTGAATAGAAATGCACTGCATATGATCCCTGATAACTACCAACTTCTTTGCCCTTCTATTTAATGTCAAGAACTGTAGCACTAACAATAGCATCACCCAAATAGTATGTTTAAGGCAAATGTGTGTGCACTCTTACTACAATTTCACTAGTGACAGCAATCCAACCTAAACATCCCTACTCAACTCTAGTTTTACTAAGCAAAGTTCAATAAGTTTTCCACCCATTTATTTGTTAGCTTTTAAGGTTACTCCCAAAGTATTCACACCATGTTTTGTGTTGATTTTTCAGGATTTCCTAGAATGATAGTTACTTCCAATGATATCATTAATTATTTATCTTGTGTCACTTCATCATTAAGCAATTATACATAGCAAATATTCAACATTAAACAATAATAACAATAGAAACATGAAGAGCCAGCCAAACACAACAGACACAAAAATTACCTTGGGAAAACCCCAAACCAGGGTAAAAACCCAGCAACCTTTTCTTAGAGAATTTGTCCATTTCAACAAGAAATTCAATCTGATTTCCCGGTCAAAAACAAAGTCAAACTGACCAGTAACCACACCCAAGTCAAACTTGGTCAAACAAAGAAATTTGGCCTCCTGAAATTTAGGTCTGCTTTAGATTCGTCCTCCTATACTGCCTCAAATAAGCCCAGATTTTGCCTAAGAAGATATCTTTTATGTGATCTGAATTCCACCCAATGGAGGTGTTAGTTTTTGTAGCATCAGATGTTGCTCTAGTCTTGACAGTTTTCAGAGACTCCAGAACCCAGAAAAGGTTTCAAGAAAATCCACCTAGAAATGCATTAATTAAGTTAATTAATCAGTTATTAAATTTTTCCTAAGTCGAACTTAGGGAAAATGATTAATTAACACCAATTAATCTAGGAAGGTGAGATTTCTCTAGAAACTCACACGGATCGACTAGGAAATGATCTCAGCCATTGATTAAGATTTAATCTTAGTCGTTGGAGTCCCAACTGGAGATTGTAAGAAGAAGTCAATGGGTAGATGGAGGAACACACTTGAGGTTGAGTTTCCTTGGGCAGTTCAATTTTCTAGAGTGTTTTGTTGGAAGAGTTCGAGCTAGAGAGGGGACACAGAGACAGACGGGCAGATACAGTGAGTCCGGAGAAAGTCTTCTAGTAGTTTGGGAGAGTAGCTTGCAGAGATGCAGAGAAGCCACAGAGAGGTTGTGCAATAGCCTCTAGAGGGCAATTCGATTTACCTGGAGGAAGGATTGCTTCAGGTGCTAGTGGTCGGAAGAAATACAAGAGGACCAAGCTAGAGGCTTCCAAACCAGAGGTAGTCAGTCAATAGTTGATTCGAGGCAGTTCTGAGCCAGGGAGTTTTAGGCCTACACAGAAGTGACGCAAGGCCTACGCAAAGGCAGTTCAAGAGCCAGTTCGAGTGGCTTGATTGACCCAGAATTGCTTGTGAGGTGAGGAAAATTCCTCACTAAATTTTTGCCAGTATTTTCTCTGTAGGATTGCCAATTTTCGGCATCCATTTGTACTCAAAATTTTCTCACTACTGCTTAATAATAAAAATCCCCCGCTGTTGCAACCAATTTTCCCACATTGGGTTTTTCTAGGGACTTTTGTCCAAAAACGACAGTGTTATTTGTTTTTTTGTGTGCCAATATTTTCTCAGTCTTGAGTTTATCTTTCGCCGTATTTATTTTGGTGAAAATTGCAGTAGTGAATTATTTGTTGTGTGCCATAACAAATAAACTGCAAAATTAATTTACAGTTAGAAGAATATTTTCCAGATGTTGCAATAGTTATAAATTTTCACAGTAGGAGGCTGAATGACCTTTATATTGTTGGAGTTGCAACTAGAGTAAATCTTCATAACATAAAATTATCATTGACGTATTTATTATATTCATTTATATTTTGTTAAAGCATGTTCTTCATGCTTTGAGAGTCAAAAAGAGTTTATTATCAGTTAAAAGAAAAAAAATTGAGTCAATTATTTGACATTTGAATAAACAAAAAAAAAAAATATATATAAATAAAATAATCTAAATTTTATTTTTGAGTTTGTTGTCGCACAGATTGTCACAACAATGCTCAGATCGGGGGCTGTCACTCTGATCCCCGATCTCTCTGTTTAACCCTGTCTCCCGTGGTTAAGGGGGGTAGACCCTACGGGACAATGGATGACCAACTGTGGACTAGTTGGGTTGGGAGACACGAGGGGAAATAAGCACTTAATTGATTTTATTAAGTTAATAGACCAGTGCCTTATAGAGTTAATGACTAAATGATTATCTATCAAATGCTGCGGAAAGATGAACTCATTAACAATCATTTACCATCAGATAACTCAAACAAAAATTAACTTTTACCAAATGCGAGATAATCAATAAATGCTCAATGGCTTAACGATATTCCAGCAATTAAAATTCGAAAGGTTAAATGCTTGAAATAACCACGTAATTTCAAATGCTAACCAGTTATCACTTTTACATAGCTAACTTCAAAATGAACATTAAGTGCATTTAGCTATAGAAAAATACCACAAAAATTATTTTTCACCTTTTTAGCTAAGGTTTAAAAAAACATTATTTTTTTCTATATGTTTCTAAACTAAAAAATCAAAATAGAACAAAATTAAAATTCTAAATTAAAATCTAACTTGAAACCATAAAGGAATTTTTTATATTTTATGATTTTTTTTTTGAAATTAAGATCAAAACAAAATAAAATTAAAAAAAAAAGCCTAAAAGAAATCAATACTTAATCTCTATATGAAAATGAAAGTCAAATTCTTTTATTTTAAATATTTTTTATTTTTTATTTTTAAAAAATTCTAAATTTAGACTCTAAATTAACATCTAATTCTAAAATCAAATCCTAAACTAAACTATGCACTAAACTAAAAATAAATCTTAAAACTAATCTAAATCTAAAAAATGAAAAAAACAACCACTCACCTGATCATACATATATATAAATAAAAATTTAAAATCTAAACTAAAACTATGTAACCCTTCTAAACCTAGAACGCACTAACCAAAAAAGAAGAATCGTATAACACCTATATACAAATATTGAATGCTTGGTTTTATTATGTATTTGCAGGAATATGTTGATGACAATAGAGAGCAGCGATGGGACAGGAAGCGATGAAGGAGATTGCGCAGGTTCTAGAGTTTCGATGGCGGATTTTTTTGCAGGTGCGATTTTTGGACAGCGTGAAGAACTGATGGCTGCAAGGAACGCGGGCGGAGAGGCTGTCGGATGGAGAGCAGTGAAGGAGAAGTTGCTACAGCTGCGCGGAAGGATTGGCGGTGGGTGAGGAGCAGCTGAGGATTTTGCTTGCAGGTAAGGGAGTCGATGGAGCAAGGACGAGGCAAGCTGCGTGAGCTTTGCAGGTGCCTGGAGAGATGCGTAGGTGCGAAAGGGAGCAGAGGACGTTTGCTGATCCGATTGGCTTGCACGCAGTTTTGGAGGTTTGAGACAGCGTGACGCTGCAAGGACAACAGCGAGCAGGTGATGCGTGGAACAGATGGACCTTAAGAGATTTATTTTGTTTTTGAAACTTAGCTGCATGAAAGGAAAATAAGCTTGTTGCGTGAAGGTGAGGAAATGGACGCAGTTGCAGCTGGAGGTAACACGCAGAGAAGGAGCTGCGTTGAGAGACCTGACTGTGCAGATTTGCCTCAAAAGAAAAAATTCAAAATGCCCTTGTAAAACAAAGAAACCCTGAGAAAAGGCAAGGAGCTGATCAAACCCTCGGAAATCTTCAGGAAACCCTACAACCTGCAATGGAAAAACAGCTAGAGAATATATATATAAAAAAAAACTAAAACCCTATAAACCAGCTACAATTATTTACAGCTTTGTGGCTCTACAACAGACAGATTTGTCAATAATCACAGTAATATTATCAGAATTTAATTTTAATGTGAGATACTTCAGAAAACCCTGCATGCATTCATAAAAAATTTCAGATGATAAACCCGGAATTAAAACTAAGTGGGCTCTTTCGGAAAACGCAATTCGGGAGTTGGTTGGTTCAGCCGAGAACTTCCCCTAATGCCTGGTAGACTCAAAACTAAGATTTCCTGCAAAGCTTAAAATCAACCGTTAACATAGAGGGAAAAACGATAGTGAAATCCTGATCAAACGGAGATACCTGCCATTGTATTTCAGAATCTAAACTATCATTCAAACCCCAAAGATCAGACAGGATACCTGTGCCTGAATCAATCTTTATCAAGCTATTATCGATGACTGAAAATAAAATTATGCAGAAAAATAAAAGATCTTACAGCATTTCCAGAAGAGTAACACCAGCAAGATTTTTAACCCCAAAGTCTTTTTTTATTGCACAAAAAAAAATGACTACAAGAGAGCTTTCTTTAGCACCAAACTCGAAAATATCCAATCTGATCTCAAATGACCCCTAACACCCTATTTAAAGGAAAAATTCCCAACGGCTAGTTCGAGTGATCCATGTCAAAATGATCTCGATCGTCGATGAGGATCAAGGTTTCTTTTAATCTCATCCGTCGAATTTTTAAATGCATTTTAATATATTAAAAAATTAAAATTCTGCATTTATTTTCTCAAAATTTTGACTTATATTTTATTATTTTTTTTAATTTTTTTTAATTATTTTATTTTATTTTTTATTTTTTAATTATTTTTTTTTAATTTTATTATTATTTTTTACTATTTTTTAATTTTTTAATTTTTTAATTTTTATTTTTGGATCCTCGAACTTAGCCTTGGGAAAAATCACCTAGGATCTAGGACTTAGGACTTATGAGGGAATTAAAACATTTTCTAACCCTCAAGACACTTTACATCATGACTTTTACAATTTTACATTTCAAGGGGGAAAACCCATTTGACATAGACCCTCATAGACCACCCAGTCTTGCGACATAAATATAATCTAGCAGATCAACACACTAGGATTCTCTAAGATTCTAATGACAAAATTCATTTCGGCTTTAGGGTTAGGTTGAAGGAAAACTCTGTCGATCATGGATCGATGAGACAAAAAACCTTCCGGAACATAGATTATCACAAGAAAATTAGGTCCACCTAATTTACATACATGACTCAGATCTGCTAAGATTATTTACAATTTACACATGCAGACCGGGTTTACAACATAACATGATCAGGTCGACGACGACTGTCAAATGGTATGGACACGTCGATCAAGCGCTATCCCTTTTGCGAAGAAAAGGGGGTGTACTGCTAAGGGTAGTTGACACGTAGTGGTCAACATCTGGGTCCACTTGGGGACACATTGCTACACTGTAGGAATGTGAGAATCCAGAATCTGCATCCATGCAACACACAACAAAATATTAGCGTCCATCCAAAAAATTATCATATAACATAAAGCACATGAAAGATATAAGCTCTTCATTTATTAACTATCTAGAAAAGTAAATCTAATCCTAAAACAAAAATGAAAATGCTGAAAAAACAAAGTGTAGGGTTAGAAATACAGAGGATGCCCCATGGCATCAGATGTGTTCAATATAGTGTATACTGAGCATTTTCCTGCTTTCAGGCAAATCTGTCGGCTGCTTATTGGATGTGCCATGTCCAATTCTGCATACGGTAGGACTTTTTCCTATCCGAAAAACAAGCTGCTCGCAGCCGTCTGATGCATCAAATCTTCTTCTCATTTTCTTCCTCTTGCGCTTTTTCTTCCTGGCAGGCTGTATTACTGATGATGTGGAACTTTCTGCTTCAAAGCTCTCAGATGAAGTATGTAAGATATGCATGACATGTCTTTCTTCATTCTGCATCTGCCCTGTCAAGGATGATGGATCAATCTCACAGGTGTCGTGAGTTATGACTTGATCTTCTATGACTGGTGGATTAATCATGTGAGCATCAATCTGATTATTAATTTCCCTTTTATCCAGGTCATCTTCAATTATCCACTTTTCAGTGGAACAAAGGACCTCATTATATGATGGAGCTTGCTGTAACAGATAAGGAGGCTCCTGATTTATTGATGTTCCCTGGTTTCTCTCATCCTCTGACCATTGTTGAAATTTCTGAACCTGTCTTTTAATGGCATCTATCTGACTAGAGTGTTCAACCTTCATAGCACTGATTTGCCTAGCATGGTCTTCTTCCATATCTTTTATTACTTTATCATTCTTTTCCTTTATGTTCATCAAGCAATATTGCATAGAGTTTATCTCTTCCTTATGATTTGCTTGCATGGTAGCTAACTGATTATTATGATTGAACGTCATGATAGTCATTTATTCATCCATAGTTAATAACTTGTTTTGCATAGAATTAATTTCCCTATCATGATTAGCTTTCATGGTCGTCATATTTTCCTCTAAGCTTGATAACTTGCTTTGCATAAAACTAATTTCTGTGTCATGATTAATCTTCATGGCCTCAATTTCCTTAGCATGTTGATTTTGCATTATCTCCATCTCCCTATTACGTTTTTCCAGGTGGGTGCATAAAGTTCTCACATCATTGACGTAATTAGCCTAATTTATCTCCATATTTTTTACCAGCAGCATTAGTTCTTGTATAATTTGCTTTTGATCTTCCTTTTCATTGTGATTTGTTCCTGCTTTTCCACTATCATGGATTTGATCTTCAATGGTACAGATGGATGGCACATTCTGATATGAAGAATTGTCTTGGAATCTTCGAGCGACAGCTGAACCTTTCATAAGATTACTTTCATTCTGTTGCACAATCTTAGGGGCACAAGGCAAGCTATCTGGATTACCATATCCATCTTTAAAAGCATTGACAATGTCTTGTAAAGAAGTGAAAGAATCCTTGGGACAATTGTTAAACCAATTCAAAGCATCACCCTCTAAAGAAAGGACAAAAAGACGCATTTTGACATCTTCATGATTATACTAAGGGGGTCTACAATATATGATCATTATACGAGTAAACAAGCCTAGATGTCTTTTAACAACAACTGAATCACCACTTGAGTACAAAGGTAATTTAGAAATGGCCACTTCCAGAATATCATGGAGATCATCAGTGAAATGACATGGTTTAAACGAATAATCCATGATGAATAACAAGGGACCAAATGGATGATAGAAAGAGATCTCTGCTCAAGAAAATCAAGAGATGAAAGAAGTGGAGTCGCCACTTGAACAATGAATCTAATTCTAGCATCCAAAAAGCAACCTACAAGCAAATATGAGGGAGGCTTCTTGCCTAGGAAAAATAAAAAAAATGGAGTCGCCACCCAAACAAGAAACGAACTGAAGAGTACTAGTAGTTGCTGATATGAAGAAAGATAAGGCGATGAAAAGATCCAAATGATGCCAAAAAATGTTGAATCTGCCAACTCAAATGAGAGATGAGAAAAATGAAAGAATGATGAAAAATGAGAAGATGAATGTCGTTAAAACGCCAGGGACAAAAAAACTCTATCCCCGGCAGCAGCGCCAAAAAATGTTGTCGCACAGATTGTCACGACAATGCTCGGACCGGGGGTTGTCACTTTGATCCCCGATCCCTCCATTTAACCCTGTCTCCTGCAGCTAAAGGGGTAGACCCTATGGGACAATGGTTGACCAACTGTGGACCAGTTAGGTTGGGAGACACGAGGGGAAATAAGCACTTAATTGATTTTATTAAGTTAATAGACCAGTGCCTTATAGAGTTAATGACTGAATGATTATCTATCAAATGCTGCGGAAAGATGAACTCATTAACAATCATTTACCATCAGATAACTCAAACAAAGATTAACTTTTACCAAATGTGAGATAATCAATAAATGTTCAATGGCTTAACGATATTCCAGCAATTAAAATTCGAAAGATTAAATGCTTGAAATAACCACGTAATTTCAAATGCTAACCAGTTATCACTTTTACATAGCTAACTTCAAAATGAACATTAAGTGCATTTAGCTATAGAAAAATACCACAAAAGACACCAAAAAGATTTTTCACTTTTTTAGCTAAGCTTTTTCAATTTTTTTTCTTTTTTTTTATATGTTTCTAAACTAAAAAATCAAAATAGAACAAAATTAAAATTCTAAATTGAAATCTAACTTGAAACCATAAAGGAAATTTTTATATTTTTTGATTTTTTGAAATTAAGATCAAAACAAAACAAAATAAAAAAAAGCCTAAAAGAAATCAATACTTAATCTCTATATGAAAATGAAAGTCAAATTCTTTTATTTTAAATATTTTTTTTCTTTTTTATTTTTAAAAAATTCTAAATTTAGATTCTAAATTAACATCTAATTCTAAAATCAAACCCTAAACTAAACTATGCACTAAACTAAAAATAAATCTTAAAACTAATCTAAATCTAAAAAATGAAAAAAGCAACCACTCACCTGATCATACATATATAAAAATAAAAATTTCAAATCTAAACTAAAACTATGTAACCCTTCTAAACCTAGAACGCACTAACCAAAAAAAAAGAATCGTATAACACCTATATACAAATATTGATTGCTTGGTTTTATTATGTGTTTGCAGGAATATGTTGACGGCGATAGAGAGCAGTGATGGGACAGGAAGCAATGAAGGAGATTGCGCAAGTTCTAGAGTTTCGATGGCGGATTTGTTTACAGGTGCGATTTTCGGACAGCGTGAAGGACTGATGGCTATAAGGAACGCGGGCGGAGAGGCCGTCGAATGGAGAGCAATGAAGGAGAACTTGCTACTGCTACGCGGAAGGATTGGCGGTGGGTGAGGAGCAGCTGAGGATTTTGCTTGCAAGTAGGGGAGTCGATGGAGCAGGGACGAGGCAAGCTGCGTGAGTTTTGCAGGTGCCTGGAGAGATGCGTAGGTGCGAAAGGGAGCAGAGGACGTTTGCTGATCCGATGGGTTTGCACGCAGTTTTGGAGGTTGAGGTAGCGTGAAGCTACAAGGACAACAGCGAGCAGGTGATGCGTGGAACAGATGGACCTTAAGAGATTTATTTATTTTTTGAAACTTAGTTGCGTGAAAGGAAAATAAGCTTGTTGCGTGAAGGTGAGGAAATGGACGCAGTTGCAACTAGAGGTAACACGTAGAGAAGGAGCTATGTTGAGAGACGTGACTGCGCAAATTTGCCTCAAAAGAAAAAATTCAAAATGCCCCTGTAACACAAAGAAGCCCTGAGAAAAGGCAAGGAGTTGATCAAACCCTCAGAAATCTTCAGGAAACCCTGCAACCTGCAATGGACAAACAGCTAGAGAATATATATATATATATAAAACTAAAACCCTACAAACCAGCTACAATTATTTACAGCTTTGTGACTCTACAACAACCAGATTTGTCAATGATCACAGTAATATTATCATAATATAATTTTAATGTGAGATACTTCAGAAAACCCTGCATGCATTCATAAAAGATTTCAGATGATAAGCTCGGAATTAAAACTAGCTGGGCTCTTTCGGAAAACGCAATCCGGGAGTTGGCTGGTTCGGCCGAGAACTTCCTCTTAACACCCGGTACGACTCAAAACTAAGATTTCCTGCACAGCTTAAAATCAACCATTAACATAGAGGGAAAAAACGATAGTGAAATCTAGATCAAATGGAGATACCTGCCATTATATTTCAAAATCTAAACTATCATTCAAACCCCAAAGATCAGACAAGATACCTGTGCCTGAATCAATCTTCATCAAGCTATTATCGATGACTGAAAATAAAATTATGCAGAAAAATAAAAGATCTTACAGCATTTCCAAAAGAGTAGCACCAGCAAGATTTTTAACCCCAGAGTCTTTCTTTATTGCACAAAAAAAAAATGACTACAACAGAGCTTTCTTTAGCACCAAACTCTAAGACCCAATCTGATCTCAAATGACCCCTGACACCCTATTTAAAGGAAAAATTCCCAACGGCTAGTTCGAGTGATCCATGTCAAAATGATCTCGACCGTCGATGAAGATCAAGGTTTCTTTTAATCTTATTCGTCGAATTTTTAAATGCATTTTAATATATTAAAAAATTGAAATTCTGCATTTATTTTCTCAAAATTTTGACTTGTTATTTTATTATTATTATTATTATTATTATTATTATTATTATTATTATTATTATTATTATTTATTTTTTTTTTTTTTTTGAATCCTCGAACTTAGCCTTGGAAAAATCAACCTAGGACCTAGGACCTAGGACTTATGAGGGGATTAAAACATTTTCTAACCCTCAAGACACTTTACATCATGATTACAATTTTACATTTCAAGGGGGAAAACCCATTTGACATAGACCCTCATAGACCACCCAGTCTTGCGACATGCATATTAACTAGTGGATCAACTCACTAGGATTCTCTAAAATTCTAATGACAAAATTCATTCCGGCTTTGGGGTTAGGTTGAAGGAAAACTCTGCCGATCATGGACCGGTGAGACAAGAAACCTTCCGGAACATAGATTATCACTAGAAAATTAGGTCCACCTAGTAAATTTACATACATGACTCAGATCTGCTAAGATTGTTTGCAATTTACACATGCAGACTGGGTTTACAACATAACATGATCAAGTCGACGATGACTATCGAATGGTACGGACACGTCGATCAAGCGTTATCCCTTTTGTGAAGAAAAGGGGGTGTACTGCTAAGAGTATTTGACACATAGTGGTCAACAGAGTCATAAGCCCACAAGAAGACCAAGTCAGCTCTCCTTGGATAAGTCGCCCTAATGGGACCTATTCGACCCTCCTAGATAATTATATATAACAGTCAATTCGAACTCTTGGAAAACCAATTCATTCATCACTTCATCTATCATTTTCTGCACCTGGACAACAAGAAGAAAGGCTGAAGTCAAAGGAGAAGAAGAAGTCGAAGTTTTTGTACCCTACTGCAGCTTGCACGTATGACTTTTCTGAGGTAATTGCAGGGCCGAAATTCAGCCTCTACAGCAGTGCCAAAATTTTGAATTTAACCAAATTTTAAAAGGTTTGACCAACATTGACCTTGACTCGTTGGAGTAGACTTGGAGGAGGGTTTGACTTGGAATCTTTGTGGCAGTTGGTCTTGCATATCTCTCATTTTGATCTAATTCTATAAGAGAAGGATTGTTGGGTTTTGCCCTGGCCTCTAGCCTAACTTTTGGTTTCCCTTGCCTCATTGTGATCTTTATGTTTTAACATTTGTATAATTGTTTGATGAAAAAATTATCAAGAAGAGGAATCAAGCATTAAATTACATAGCACTTGATTTCTCAACATCGTATGAGAGCTAAGGTAAAGGAAGGAAGCTTGAAGATCACATTTTGTTGGCACTCTTGATTGAAGACATCTTTGTAACAGCTCTCTCTCTCTCTCTCTCTCTCTCTCTTTCAATGGCCAAGTACATGAAGGAAGGTCTCAACGCTCTTAGGATTCTCCTTGAATCCATCAAAGGATACATCACCGGCTTCGTTTCTAAACTATCTAAAGAAGTCAAGGATATAAATCTTTACTCTGTTTTTACAGGTGCAATTGAAGATGATGACACATGGGTAATCGATAGTGGAGCTTCAGGGCATATGACAGGTGAATGTGGACATCTCAACACTCTAGCAAAAGGAAGCTCTTCTCACAAAGTTGAACTTGGAGACAAGAATAACAAAGTTGAACTTGGAGACAAGAATAGTTATTCTTGTCTCCAAGTTCAACTTTGTGAGAAGAGCTTGCTTTTGCTAGAGTGTTGAGATGTCCACATTCACATGTCATATGCCTTGAAGCTCCACTATCGATTACCCATGTGTTGTCATCTTCAATTGCACCTGTAAGAACAGAGTAAAGATTTCTATATTCTGTCAAAGGCAATGGATCTACCTCCACCGCGTTGCAATCTAGTGGGAACATTCATCTCAACAACATCCTCTACGTTCCAGGCTTGAAAAAGAATTTACTTTCTATTTCTTGTTTAGAAGATAAAGAAGACAAGATAGCATTTATTGATGGCAAGGTGATTGTTTGGGCTAAGGGATCTAGTATTAGATAATGCTAGAACTATTGGGATTTGTCAGAGGAGGTTGTATCGTCTTCTAAATCCTAGAGCTTTAGTACACATTAACATCAATCCATGTGAATTGTGGTATAGAAGATATGGCCATCTCCATTACAAGATATTTCCATCCTTGAATTGGTTAAAGGTATGCCCCAATTGAAAGAAGAACATGAAGGAGTTTGTAAAGGGTGTGCTCTTGGTACAAAGGTGAAGAAGCCATTTCCTAGTAGTGACTCAAGATCCAAGGAAATCTTGGACCTAATCCACTCTGATGTTTGTGGCCCTATCTCTGAAAAATCAATTGGTGGTCATCAATACTATGAAACATTTATTTATGACTATTCCAGAAAGACTTGGTTATATTTCTTGAAATCTAAAGATGAAGTATTCGACAAATTCCAAGAGTTCAAAGCCGAAATTGAAATTATGATAGAAAGGAAGATCAAGACCTTGAGATCTAATCATAGAGGTGAATATACATCTAAAGAACTTGTGGCCTTTTGCAAAGAAGCTGGGATTAAGAAGGAGCTAATAATTCCCTATAATCCCCAACAGAATGGTATAGCTAAAAGGAAGAATCGATCTATTAAAGAATGTGTAAGAGCCATGTCACATGATCAAGATCTTCCCAAATTTCTATGGGGAGAAGCCTCTGTAACCGCAATCTACATTCAAAATAGAAGCCCTCACAGAATTCTTGGTGACATAACTCTGGAAGAAGCTTTTACTGGAAAGAAGCCTAATGTTGATCATCACAAAATCTTTGGATGTCTAGTCTACATTCATATTCCCAAGGACAAGAATCTTTGGATGTCCAGTCTATGTTGGATCTTGTAGGTATAAGAGGAATCTTCATTAGCTATAGCAACTCATCCAAAGCATATAGAATCTACATCAAAGAACAACGTCGTATTAAAGTAAGTAGAGATGTCACATTTGATGTAAGTGACGCATACAAGAAGTCCAAAGATATCCCCATTGACTCTAATGAACAAGAAGGACTTGTCTTTCCCAATGAAGATAGTCCAAGGCAAATCAATTCTCCAAAACCTACAGTTGATCATCAAGAAGAACCAGAAGGGCCAAGTGAACATGTAGAACCTGTCATCATCCCATAAATCTGAAAGAGACATGCTTGGCATAGAACAACTTTACAAGAAGTTGAAGGGCATGCCACCCCAAGAGGAAAATTCAAAGAAAGTAAGAGACACAAAAGATACTCTGGTTATGCAGCATATATAACCAAACTCATTGAAGCATAACAATTAAAATTGGCAACTAGGGCCAAACTCCATATGGTCATCTTATTTATGGTAGCTGATATTTTTCTTGGATCCCTCTCATTGAGAGGTGTAGGATTGATTTAAAGATCATCTGATTCCGATAAGTATTGATGGAGTTATGAATTTATTTGTGTTATATGACAATTCGTCAAAGTCGGTCAGCAACCAAACTAACCCCACTTGTGTTCAACATTTTAGTATAAATAGAGGTGGCCTTCAAGTCAATTCACACACATACTTCTATCTTGATTTCTCTCCACTTGTATTGGGTTTTAGTGGAAAGGAAATCTAGGAGTGGAAGCCCTAGTCGTTGGAGAAAAGAGGCAGCCCTAGACGCAGATAGAAGGCAGCCCTAGATGCAGATGGAAGGCTGCCCTAACGCTAGTCTAATCCAGCCCTAACGCAGTCAAGTTTATAGGCCACAGTGAGGGTTTGTTGTAGGTGACAACGTGGTAAGTAAGGGTTGTTCCAAGTGCATAATGTTGGGCAGATTAAGTTGAGGAGAAGCTGTGTGGACAGCGTATTGAGCAGGAGTCTTAGCCATTGTTTGGAGTTGTCCGGAGTGTTGGGGAAGGGGCCGAGTTCCCTTGTTATCATGCCGCAGCAATAAAGGATTGTTGGAAGGGCAGCCGCAGTCATAGGACTGAATTGTAGGCAGTTTTAGTGACACATTTATAGGGTCGCGGTGAGTGACTGCTACAGCAATTGGGAGATGAAGTATGGATGGCCGAGAAACATAGAACAGACTTTCTAACCAGGCCACAGTCACCTCTAAGGACAGCAAGGAAACTAGTACAACAGTGTTAATATATACATGGGACAGCAAGGACATAGTGCTGCTAACATGCATGGGACAGCAAGGACATAGTGCTGCTAACATGCATGGGACAGCAAGGTGACATAGTGCTGCTAATATGCATAGGACAGCAAGGTGACATGGAGCTGCTAAGACACATGGGCAGCATCCAGGTATGTTAAGACATATGGGACAGCTGCTAGCTATGGCAAGGCAAAGTGGGACAGCAGTTGTGACATGGCAGAAGGCACATGGTACAACAGCAAGCATGGACAGCATGGATAGCAGCGGCGAGCATGGTGCTGCAAGCACATGAGACATGCAATATGACAACAAAGTTCAACCATGGCACATGGGACAGCAGTGCCGCATAAGGTGCAGCAATCATGAGGTCCAGCGTTATGATGATGGGTGTAGCATGGTGCAGCACGGTGAGGTGCAGCATGATGACGAAATGCAGCACAATGAGAGGTGAAGGAGTCACCTTGGAGAATCAGTTGATGCAGCATGTCTTCAACTGATCTCATGTATCATCTTCTTAGAGATGATCTCTGCTTTTATCTAGATAAGTCAAAGTGTTGACTTCTGTTGTAAATGTACTATATCTATCTCTCTCTCTCTCTTTGTTGAACTATTGAAGAACATATAAGAAAAATTGATCAAGGGTTTCCCCACATTGGGGTTTGTCCCTGGCTAGCTCCACATCTTGTGTCCTCTTGTCTTCGCTTGTCTTCTGCGATTTATGTTTATGTTCTATCTGCAGTTTACTTTAATGCTGATGTGATTGCTAATCTGGGAAAGATATTGAGCTAACTGTGAAAATTGAAATAAATTGCTCTAAGCATAGAACATACCTAAAATTAACAATAACCTTCTACTTACGAAAAGGCAGTTGAACAACAAGTATGGAAGAATGCAATGTTGGAAGAATACCAATCAATAATGTAGAATGATGTTTGGGAAATCATTCCTAGACAAAAGCATAAATTTGTGGTGACTTCCAAATGGGTGTATAAGATCAAGCATGCAGTTGATTGGAGCATCGACAAATATAAGCCAAGATTTGTGGCTAGAGGATTCTCTCAACAAGAAAGAATTGATTATGATGAAACTTTTGCTCCTATAGCCAAATATATGGCAATTAGAACTCTCATCTCTATTACAGCCTCTATGGGATGGAATATACATCAAATGGACGTGAAGACAGCTTTTCTTAATGGCAATGTTGTTGCACAAACTAGCAAGACTTGTAAAGAGGCAAAAGCTAAAGGGCACAACAACACTTGGGACAAAGGCCCAATATCACCACAGCCTAAGTCCCCTACTCTTCTCGGATTTCACTGACGGGAGGAGTCCTAGTAATACTCAGTTGTGATAGATATGTATCTATGATAGGTTTGAAGTGAGAGAAGGGGGCTCATTAATGGAAGGGTCCAACAAAAGTATGAGCTTTGGGAGAAGCTAGTAAGACATTCCACGAAAAAACCCTTAGAAAAGAGCCTACATGACACCTAGAGTTGCATAACATAACAAGATATGGGCACATACAAGGTCAAGGTAGACAAAAGAAAAGGCAATGTAAGATTTACTTCAACAAGTACTAAGCACATGCCTTCAAAGAAATCCCCAAGTTGAAGGACTAGCTTCGCAGATTCTCTTTAGATGCAATGGCTAGGGTATCAATTTTCCCGAGATTCCACTGTGGGAATCCTACCAAAACTTGAGGATCCCTAAGGAGACACTAAGGAAGAATCTTATCCAAGTGAAATTCAAAATGCCTCCCTACAAAGAATTTCACACCAAGCGCTACGGGAGCCACCTTATCCTTAAAGGGACGAATTTTAAGAAGAGAAAGAAGGAAAATTTTATGGATTAAATCCAAGTTAAACCACCAAGACACTTGACTAGTGCCTAGACCATTGGGAGCATGGAACCATAGGTGCTTAAAATCGGTTAAATCTAAGTTGCACGAAACGGGGAAACGGAAACGAGTTTCCGAAACGGGAAGCGATACGAAACGCGACCTCCCCAAATTTGAGGAAACGGGGAAACGCAAATATATATATAATATGATATAATATATATAATATTATATATTAAAAATATTTAAAAATTATTATATATATGTGCAATCAATAAAGCATTAAACCCCTAAAAATTATAACCACCTAATACCCTAAAACAAAATTAGAACCCACCCTAAACCCTAAAAATAGAACCCACACCCAACCCTAAAAAAAATATAAAAACAAATTAAAAAAATAAAAATAAAAAATAAAATCATTTTTTTTTGGGAAAACATGGGGGCTTGTACGGGCGTGAAACGCGTTTCCGGCCGTACACCCACGTTTCCGTTGTCAGGGAAAACGAGGTGGTACGGCCCGAAACGCGTTTCACGGCCGTACGGACCGGAAACGCGTTTCGTTTCCGTGTTCCAGGCTGACACGCCCCCCCCCCCCCCCCCAGTTTCCTGCAACATAGGGTTAAATTGACCTTCAAGGAGGCTAAAAGAGGAATCTCTAACTACCCCGTTCAACAATCACCTTCTTAATATTGGTTAATGAAGTTTCATGGATAAAATGCAATGATAATCCACTAGGAACATTCTTTCAACATTATCAGTGAGTAACACATGCAAAAACTTCCCAAGACTTCAAATTTGAGAGATATTCAACCGAACAAAGTGCTAATTCTTAATCAACAAAACGAATTCCATGCACTAGACATTAATTGCAAGATAATTTCAGCATAAAGAAACACTTACAATACAATGTAGAGTATATCCATCCATCGACAATACATTTAGAAGCTCCAAAAAGATAGCAATATATACATACATCAAAGTGCATCCCAAAGACATCCAAATATCTCCTTAAATTGGAGGTCAAAATTCTCTAATGAGGCATGCAAAGATCCCTAGTGATGGTTTGAGATGAGGGTAGCTCTCATCTATTTATACAAGCTCTAGCAATTCGAATTTCTAATTACAAAGCCCCTAAAACATAACAAATGATGTGAAAGACCCTTGGTTACAAGCCAACCAAGATAACTTAACAAATGATCATTACTTAATTTCCTTTTAGCCCACGTAAAGATTACGCCATCCATGCACAGTGCTCTCCAAGGCATACGTTGAGGTCTTTTGTGCTAAAAGTGTGGGAGAGGGCCTCAAAAATCTCCCCATCCAAATGGCATGGCTTCAAGGTCAAACCCCATGACCAAGGGTGCAATCAAGGCTTTGATGCTTACTGAGCTAATCTATCCAGCCAAACTCCATGGCTTCAAGATCAAACTACATGACCAAGGGAGCAATCCAGGTTTTGATGCTTACTGAGCCAATCTCCTCAGTTAAACTCAAACCCCATGACCAAGGGAGCAATCCACGCTCATAGTTGCTACAACGTCAACACTCCCTTTAACCAAGGGAAACATTCTCAATTACTCCAAGCTTGTCCCAGAAGCACACCAACTTCATCCAGGGACAGAGGCTCTGTGAGAATGTCAGCAACCCACTCAATCATAGAAATATAGAGGAGCCTCACTGCTCCACGTGATTTGACTTGTCATCACAGTCGTCTCCCGCACTTGATTAAACAATCCTGAAGCTACCTTGCTTCACAACTTGCTAAGCAAACTGCAATATACTCTGTTTCAGTAGTGTTTCCAGCTTCCTATTCATCATAGAAATCATCAAAGTGACCTATGGCACTGGAAGTTTGCCCATCTTCATTATGAAGCTCTACCAAAAGTAAGGAAGATGGTTTCGGGAATGCCTAAGGTTCAATCATATCATGATGGAGTATGTCTGAGATGTGCAAGTAGAAAGAAATCGAAGGGACCATTCCCTTCTAGCAGGAGCAGGACCAGTGATATTCTACAACTCATACATTCTGACTTATGTGGACCCATGCCGACAAAATCTTTTGGTGGCTACCTGTACTACATAACCTTTGTGGATGACTTCTCCCTAAAGACATGGATATTCTTCTTGAAACACAAGGATGAAGCATTTGATATGTTCTAGGCTTCAAGGCACTAACAGAGAATCAAACAGGGAAAATGTTAAAATTTGGGTACCAAAGGACAAGTGGTTCCCTAAGGCTTTGATCTTTGGCTTAGGGAAAAGTGTCCAAATTTATTTGTACTTTTCTCCTAAAGTGACTTTATAAGTGGTAAAGTCAATTTAATTTGAAAGTGACTTTATAAGTGGTAAGGTTACATTCTAATTTAGTGGTGACTTTATTAACGTCAATGAAGAATTAAAAAGTGAAAAAGTGACTATGGAAATAAAAGGCTAAGTGGGTTTTTATTTAAGTGGGTGAGTTAAAAAATAGAAAGTGAGTATTAAATGCACATTTATTCTCATCCCTAGATCTAAATGAATCTCAGCCATTAGATCTTAGGGTAACCCAAAAGGTCATTTAGCGATTAAAAGGAGAAGAGAAGAGAAAAAAGGTCAATTCATTCTTTCATGAGCATTTGAGAGAAAGAGAAAAGAGAGCAAGGAGAAAATTTCCGAGCAGTGGGGAAGTGAAAGAGAGCAGCAAGAAGACATTTCAGCAAATCTGGGCAGTAGCATTTATTGGCACGCATCCCAAAGAAAACCACACAGCAGGAGAAAGGCACAGAAAACAAGGAAGAGTGATAGTAGCAAGGGAATGAATTTCGAGGCAAGTTTTGGTCACAAATTTCGAGGCAGGGTTTTGGGCACGTTTTTCGAGGTAGGTCGCACAACATTTAATGTTGTTTTATTGCTGGAAAAAAATTGTTTTGGTTGTTTTCTAATTGGCACGATTTTCGAGGGCAGAGTTCAAGCACAAAAATCGAGATAAGATGTAATTTGTGGTTGCTGGAATTTTTACTGTGTATTTCAGTTTCTCTGTGAAAGCATTTTTAGAAATAAAAACGAGCTCTCAAACTAGTTTTCCCCAAGAGTTGTAGGGGGTTTTTCCAGGGTCACATTGACCAAAAATCACTATGTTATTTTAGGTGTGTGGCTGTCACAATTTTGTTGTGTTTTATTTCTGCAATTTCAGCAGTTGTGAAATCTCTAAATTTGTGTTTTCAAAAAATATTATCATTTCCAAATTTTAGAATTTTTATCATGCTTGGATTTAAAACTAAATGCATGGAGTGATAAGGAAAACTGATAACCGGAGTGGGAGTTGAAATTTCTTCATAAGAGAATCAAAGTCTTCAGGTCGGATAATTGTGGAGAATTCACTTCGAACGAATTCATTGACTTTTGCAAGAAAGTTGGGATCAAGAAGGAAACCATCGTACGTTACAAACCTCAAGAAAATGGAGTGGCTGAAAGAAAGAACAGGGCCATCATGGAAGCTTCCCAAGCCATGCTACATGATCAAAAATTGCCAAAGTTTTGGCGAGGTGAAGCTGAAAATACTGCAGTGTATGTTCAAAACAGTTCCCCTCATCAAGCCTTGGGAGACAAGACCCCCAAAAAAGTGTTCACGGGTGTGAAGCCCAATGTTGGACATCTAAGGATCTTTGGTTGCCCCATGTACTTTCATGTCTCGAAGGACAAGAGGAGCAAGTTGGAAGCCACTGGAAAGAAAGGTATGTTTGTTGGTTATTTAGAAAATTCTAAAGCTTTTAGAATATATGTGCCTAGTCAAAGGAATATTGAGTTTAGTAAGGACGTGACTTTCGATGAAGACGTTGCCCTTGGAAAAGCAAGGGATATTCCTCCTCCTCCTCCTGTTGAGAAGAAGGATGATGACATGGACCTACTAGAATGTCCTTTTGTGCCCGAGCCTAAGACAGATGTTGTTGAAGACCCCATGGACCCCTTGGATCCTCCTCCATGTGATCCCCCTGCCAGGAAGAGACCACTTTGGCTTCGTGATACATTACAGGATGCTAAAAGACATGTCGATGCCAGAGGAACCTTTAGAGAAAGTAAGAAGCCTTGTCGATATCAAGGTTACGTTATGGCTATGAGCACTATCATACAAGTTGAGCCTCCCACCTTTGAAGAAGTAGAGAAAGAGCATGTTTGGAAAGATGCTATGGCCAAATAATATGAATCTATAATGATAAGGATGTATGGGAAGTAGTTTTGAGACCTAAAGGGAAGTTTGTTGTGACTTCTAAATGGTTTTACAAGATCAAGCATGGAGCAGATGGAAGCATTGAGAAATATAAGGCAAAGTTCGTGGTTAGAGGATTCTCCCAAAAAGAGGGAAAAGATTATGATGACATATTTGCACGAGATGCCCGCTACACAACCATTAGATATATTGTGGCTCTAGCTGCTAGCCAGGGATGGACTCTTCACCAAATGGATGTGAAGACCACGTTTCTTCATGGCATACTCCAAGAAGAAGTCTATGTTGAGAAACCACAAGGTTTTGAAGTACATGACAGGAAGACTCAACTATGCAGATTGAACAAGGCTCTCTATGGATTGAAGCAAGCCCCTAGGGCTTGGTATGCCCATATTGATAGCTACTTGATGAAGCTTGGATTCACAAGAAGCAATGTTGACCCGAAACTCTACTTCAAAGTTGTACAAAGTATGCCCCTTATTTTGGTATTATATGTCGATGATTTATTCTTGACAGGTAGTGAGCCTCTCATGCGCCAATGCAAGAGGGAGTCGGCCTCTGAATTTGAGATGAAGGACCTTGAATTGATGCACTACTTCCTGGGCTTAGAGGTGTGGCAAAGGCCTTGTGAGATTTTCCTTTCACTAGGAAAATATGTTGTGAAATTGATGGAAATATTTGGTATGGTAGAATGCAAGTCCATGCCTACACCGATGAAGATGAACTTCAAGAAGCTATGTGGAAAAGTTGTTGGACATGACTTGGCGAATCCCTTTGAGTATCGACGGTTGATTGGGGCACTGATGTTCCTTGTGAACACCCGACCAGACATATGTTTTGTAGTTAACACTCTAAGTCAATTTATCACTGAGCCTCTACATGCACATTGGGTCGTTGCTAAGCATGTGCTGAGATATTTACTTGAGACGATTAATCTTGCTCTGAGATATACTGTCGGAGATGTGAGACTACATGGTTACACTAATGTTGACTGGCTCGAGAATGTTATTGACAAGAAGAACACATCAGGATGATGCTTTAGTTTGGGCTCTACCATGATATCTTGGATAAGCAAGAAAAAGAAGTTTGTTGCTTTGAGCATGCTAAGGCATAATACATTGTTGTCGGCATGGCTAGCTATGAGGCAATATGGTTGATGAAGCTCCTTGGAGAGTTGTTTGAGCAGGTTTTGGGCACGACAGTGATATATCATGACAACAAGAGTGGGATCCGTCTGGCAGAGAATCTTGTGTTCCACGACAAGTCCAAGCATATTGAGATCAACCACCACTACATCTGAGATATTATGCAGTGAGGAGCAGTGAAACTCCATCACATTTCAACTGACGAGCAGATAGCAGATATTCTTATCAAGGCTTTGCCGAAAGGAAAGTTCTTAGTCTTCCAAGAGCAGCATGGATTGATGGATGTCACTGTCCCAGGTAAGGGTCACGGCTAATCAAGGACATTGCGCTATGCTCTTCCCCCCTGTTTGAGCTCACAAGACTTGAGCCGGAGACCTCCTAGGGTTGAGTGAACTCTGGATAATAAGATAGTCTGTGATCCTTACCCTCCATGGTAAGTGGTATCCTGCCTATTGTCAGACAATAGGATATACTGTGATCCTTTCCTTCCATGGTAAGTTGTATCCTGCCTACTGTCACTTATAGGATTTGACTGAGTATACCCCAATTGGCATCCTACCCACAAGTTGGGCTTGTTGGGATTGCCACCCATCAGGCCAATGGGTGAGGAGACTTGAGATAGATTGTGATCCTTACCATTTATGGTAAGTAGTATCCTGCTCAAGTGATGGGATGCAGGTGTTCTACCACTGACTCTTGAGGGTCAAGATGGGAAGATCAGCAAACAATAAGATAGACTGTGATCCTTACCTCTCACGGCAAATGTATCCTACCTATTGTCCTTGGATATAGGGTGGTAGATGGAGCTCCCCTTTGATGATTCTTCTTCTTTAGATTCGAGAGTGTTGAGAGGATGAGCAAAGATGAGCAGAGGCAAGATATGACTTGATTCATCGATGATGATGATGATGATGAGACATTTGAGATGAGACTTATGATGCAATCGAAGTTTTAATTTGGCAACTCAGGGACAAATTCCCTCCATTGCAAAGCCTTCATCACCCAAAGAAGCCCCTACTAGCCCTTGGAAGAATTTAAATTGGACAAGGAAAAATATTATTTTTAAGGAGAAACCCACATGTGCACAAAAGTACAAGTCGGCTTGGGCAATCTAATTCAACTCCTTGAGACACATATAAATAGACCACATGTCACATCACTTTGGAGCATCATCACAAACATCTTTCTTCTCTTGGATTGGTTTGGACCAATGTCGCACGAATCATACTCATATAAGACTCGTATAGCTATTGACTCGACGACTCATATAAGAATCGGGAACAACCCGTATAAGATTCATATGAGACTCGATAAAATAGAACTCAAAATAAGACCCCCTTTCCCTCCACCTGATGACAAAAAAAAAACTTTAAAAACAAAAATCAAAATTTACTTCCGAGGATGGGTCTTATACGGGTTTGTATGAGTTTCATATGAGTCGTATGCGAGTCAACTGGTCAATATAAGTCATATGTGAGTCTTATGCGAGTAAGGGTCTTATGCGCAGGTTCTATCCGAGTGACCCGTTTCGACTTATGACTCATCAAAACCGTGACCCTTGAAGGGTCTTATAAGGGTCGTGCTTCATTGGTTCGTATAGCTCTGAAATTGCAAGTTTATCTTCACACGTGCGAAGGAGAGAAAAGGATTTTCTGTTGGCTAAATTCATCTTATGTTTTGGGATTTTGACCAGCATTGACTTCTTGATCTTGGAACTTGGTTTGACTTCGATTGACTTGGGAAAATATCTGTTTTTGAACACCGAATTGATTGGTCAAGAGGCGGAAGTTTTCTGGTCAGTTTGACTAAGGATGAATGCAGACCTTGACTGCAGAATTTCTTAAGTTTGACCGCACATCCTCTCTCATTTGACTGAGATTTTGTTGACTATTTTGACTTGGGTTGACAAATTTTGAAGGTTGAATTTGATGTCACTTTGGCCGAATCTTTGGACGATTGTTGACCATTGACTGGTTAGGGCTACTGTTGCTACTATTGACTTTGACCAAAATTGCATATTTGACTTGTTGACCAAATTGACTTTTGGGCTCATCTTTGATTGGATATTGGTCGGTTATCTTGGATAGTCAAAGGTTTAACTTTGCCTCATTGTAGATGAATTAGAACATTGTATCACTATGCTGAACATTTGATGACAATCTAATAGAAGAAGAATTTTGAAAAGGGTTTTCCCTATTGTGGGGTTCTTCCCTAGTCTTTGACCAAATATTGTCTCTCTTGTTCTTGGTTGTCTTTTATTGTGCATTGGTTTATTGTTCTATCTACAATTGCTTATTGTTGCTGGAAGATTGAATTTATATTGAATAAGGTGATTGCTACCTAAAGAAAAATTGTAGTAAGTGATTGTGTTAAGAGCATAGAACATTGGAAAAGCAACATTTGGGATTTAGGGGGAGGGCGTTGAGCCCTAGACAGCAAGGGATAGCTTGGGTGCTTGCATGGATGCATGAAGTTAACTTGGGGATAGGTGGGTTGCAATAGTATTCATGCAAGGGAAGTGGACAAACTAGAGCACATGGTTTAGGTGGAGTGATGGATTACGGTGAGGTTTGTATGCATCTCATGGAGCGCTCTTGTTAAAATTCCATGCACCCTGGGTTTGGTCTATGTTTTAGCTAGAAAACATAAACACATTGAAATGCCCAACTTTAAAACAACTTGCACGGCGAAAAGTACACCAATAATTAGATCAACTTGTCAAGTTGGCCCTTCCTCAAGTCAAGTCACCACAATGAAGAGACACCCATTCAGACAAGAAGAACGCTATATATAGAGCATTCGAACTACTCTAGAAAGCACCATTCGACCTCTCACACAAGAAGACATATTTTGGGCATCCTAGTGAAGAAGAAGAAGGACAATAAGGACGAATTCATCTCAAGGATATTTCACTCTCTCTCTACTTCGCACGTGTGATTTCTGAGCAGTTTTTGTGTAGTAGATCAAACTTTTGGGTAGTCAAGCCGAAATTCTAGGCAAATTGTTCCGGGCAACAAGACCGAGTTTTTGGGCATATTCTAAGAGGCCGAAATTCGGCATAGACAGATCAAAGAGGAGCCGAAGTTAAAAGGCAGAAGATTGACTTGACAAAAGGGATGTTTGACTAGGTTTGACCACAGCATTGTTGGTCAATTTGACCTCATAGTTGACTAGCTGCATTCATTTCTTGTTGAACTGAAGAATTCTCTAAGAAAAATGTTGTTGGGTTTTTCCCCCAAGTGGGTTTTCCCAAGGTAAATCTTGTGTTCTCTTTGCGCATTGTGATCTATACTATCCTTGTGTTTTTACGGTTGAATTTCTAAAATGTAATTGCTTAATGATAAATTGGAATTGTTAGAAGATCTACATCATTAGAAGTAATTATCAGTATTTCAAAAATTCATGCTTGTATCTATTGCACTTGAAAAATCAACACTTAGGAGCCTATAACATAATAGAAACCTCACACCAGACAACGAGCTTTCCTAAAGCTTGTTTTGCCGGATGGTGTTGTCATTGATGTCAACCTTGGGGTTTGATTGGGTTTGACTTTGACTGAAACACAAGTCATTGATGTCAAATTGATAATGAACACTTCTTATAATTGTGTGGATTACATCAAGTTGGCAGCACCACTGTTGGATGGTTGAAAAACTAGGTCCTATAGTTTGGATTCCCTGGACTGAGGACATACCCCAACTTTGTCAATGGTTTTTGAAGTGGCAAATCATTGATTTTATCCCCGAGATCCATGTCATTGGATTCTCCTCGTTGGGATCTTTTTGGTGGTATATGGCACGTCATGTAGTTCTTCACGGTTTGAGAGATATTCGCGTTTGAAGTTAGTGACCCCAGTTTCTAGGCTAAAACCGGGTGGTGACATGGCACACTTCTATTGGTTACTAAGCCTTAATATCAAGCATGTGGGTTCTTTGTCATGTCTTGAGAAAAATAATGATAAGAAAGCCTATCACAAGTATCTTGCATCAACAAGACGCATTATTTTATATATTAAGAGTTATGCTCCTCATCTAAAACGCGAGTGGCCTTTACTTAAGGTTTAAGGTAATTAATCAATTATATTCATTATGAAAGTCAACATTATTGAGATGTTTTAGCCTCCTTATTATTCTCCAACGACTATCTTGTAAAGCCTTCTCCAACTCTATAAAATAAGACCTAATGTAATCTCCTAACACAATATCTCAACGAACTATCTTATGACCTTTTTGCTCTGTAATTTTCGGCCAACCTGAGAAAGGCTTTCTGAGGCAAGGAAATTAGAGAAATCTCTCAGACTTGGTGGAGGTTGCTTATCAACGGAGCGAAGGGAATCTTCTATGTCATTGAGGGTTTTTTTAGGTGCAAAACTATTCGTTAGGGCTCGGAACTCTCTGTGGAAAGCGAAGGTAAGGGTCAAGTCTTTTAACTCTGTTTTTTAGTATTGTCTTGTTGCAAGTTTAGAGCATCAAAAACAGCGAAGGTTTTGACCATTTTTTTCGTCTTTCTTGGCATATTTAGATCTTTTTTGGAGAGTTACTTATTGCAGCAAAGTTACAAGAGGTCTGAATTTTTCGACCTGTGAATTTTTCGACCTGTGGTAATGGACTGTAAGGGCACACACATATTAACACAAAACTCTGTGGAGGATAGCGAGCACCTTAGGAAGGGTTATTACATGGTCAAAGTGAAGACTTCTTCACTTTCTGCCCCACAAATATGAAAAGCACATGCCACACTCTTGATTAAAACCAGCCTAGATCCATCTTAGCCCCATATCTATCAATTGTCGAGAGGGATCAAATCTCCCGAGGTGCAAACCTCTTTTTTGAATGAAAGACTTGAGGAAAAGTTTGCACCTCGAAAGATTTGATCCCTCTCAGCACTTCATAGATCCAGGGTTAAGATGGATCCAAGTTGGTATATATAATTGTTTTATTTGTTTAATTATTTTTCAATCAATTAATTCATTTCTTCTTCAAACTTTGTATTTCAATTATTTTTTGTTCTGTATATATTATTCATTCCATTTAATATTACTTTATTAATATTACAGTATTCTCTCCCTCTTCCTCTCCCTCTCTATCTCTTCCCCTTCTCTCTCTCTCTCTCTCTCTCTCTCTCTCTCAACCCCCAAACATACACACTCTATCTCAATCCCCAAACATACATAGTTTCTCTCCCTCATTCCATCTTCATCTCTCCCTTATCACTCCCTCTCTCTCTCCACCTCTATCTCTCAATGTATTTGTCCTTCCCTAAAGGTTTGCACCTCGAAAGATTTGATCCCTCTCAGCGCTTCATAGATCCGAGGTTAAGATGGATCTAGGCTGGTATATATAAGTCTTTTATTCGTTTAGTTCTTTTTCAATCAATTAATTCATTTCTTCTTCAAACTTTGTATTTTAATTATTTTTTGTTCGTATATATTATTCCTTCCATTTAATATTACCTTATTAATATTACAGTATTCTCTCCCTCTCTCTCTCTCTCTCTCTCAACCCCCAAACATACACACTCTATCTCAATCCCCAAACGTACACACTTTCTCTCCCTCATTCCATCTTCATCTCTCCCTTATCACTCCCTCTCTTTCTCCACCTCTATCTCTCAATGTATTTGTTCTTCCCTCCCTCTCTTTCCCCCTTCCAGCATACACACTTTCTCTCCCTCATTCCATCTTCATCTCTCCCTTATCACTCCCTCTCTCTCTCCACCTCTATTTCTCAATGTATTTGTTCTTCCCTCCCTCTCTTTCCCCCTTCCAACTCCATCTCTATCTTCCCCTCTCTCTCTCCCTTTCTCTCCCACCTCCCCCTGTCCCTCCCCCCATCACACACTCTCTCTCTCTCCACCCTCCAACTTTGCCACTCTCCCTCTCTCTCCCCTTCTCGCTCTCTCCCTCTTGCTCTCCCCCCTCGATATCTATGTCTCCCTATCTCTCTCTTCCCCTTCTTTCCCTATCTCTATCCTCTCATTTTTTCTCTCTTCCCTTGCCTCCTCTCTCCCTCATTCCATCTTCATCTCTCCCTTATCGCTCCCTCTCTCTCTCCACCTCTGTCTCTCAATATCTTTGTTCTTCCCTCCCTCTCTTTCCCCCTCCAAATCCATCTCTCTCCCTCCCTCTCTCCTCCTCTCTCCCCCCTCCTCTCTCTCTTCCTTCCTCTCTCTCCCTATCTCTCCCAACTCTATGTCTCTCTCCCCCACTGTATTCCCCCTCCATCTCACTCTCTCTCTCTTAAATATGATCCCATTGTATTGTATTTAGGAAAGTATCTAAATTAAAAATACATATAATTGGTTGTAAAATATTAAACTTGTATTTTGGATCAATCATGTCAAAGAAAATAAAATAATAAAAAACTTAAAAGAATCATAAACTATCTTTCCTCTATCATTGTTAGTAACTTTGTTTTCTCTCTTTGCTTGGATCCTTGGTTAAAATGCATCTATCCTCGATTTAATCTCTATGGGAATATTTTTAGTGCTTGTGAGGATGGAGGGTTTATATATCCCTAAAAAGTAATTATAACCATTTTGGTTTTAGATTTAATTAAAAAATGTTATAAAATTAAATTAAAATAAAATATTTGTAAAATATTTTGATTTTGAAATAAGTTATGGTTTTTAAACATATGGTATTGATAAGCCATTGTATTGGCCCATGGTATTGTAACAGAATAATTAAAACCCTAAATCCATAACATAATAATCAAAAAGCATAAATGGCCCATGGTATCGTAACAGAATAATTAAAAGCCTAGATCCATATCATAATAATCAAAAAGCATAGATGGCCCATGGTATTAATAAACCATGGTACTATGGTTTTCTTCCCTTCTCTCTCTCTCTCCCTCCCTCTATCTTTCTCTTCTTGATATTGGCCCATGGTATTGTTAAAATACCTATTTAGAAGTTAATAATATCCATGGTAAATATTCATGATTAAAAATCTTGTTATATTGTAAATATTAAATTTTTATCTGCTTATTAATTAAATTTAAAGATACTTGTGCAATCATTATTTTAATTTATATTGTAAAATGGATGTTCATTTATAAGCACTATTTATATGTTATATATTTTAATATGATATGTATATTATATTTTCTTTTATCTAAAAAATTATTCGTAATTTTATTAATAAAAAACAAAGTTACAATTAAAAAAAAATGAATTTAAAAAATATCTTACATCTAACGCTCACCCATCCACCCTAAACTGGGTTGTAGAGTGCCTCTCGGCGCAACAAGCATGATCTGTGCTTTAGGGCACACCTTTTCTGAAGTTTGGAGTTGGAAATTTTGTGTTTCTTATCTTGAGTTGGGTATCCATTTTGTCACCTCAAACTTGGGCACATACAGACCTAGATATTTGTCCTCATCACAAAACTTTGGCCTCTTTGTTAGGATAACTAACCAAGAACAGTGACAATGTTTAGTAAGTCTATCTTGACATTGATAAGAAGCAGTTTGTTCACGTACAGTTGTCAATATATGACAGTAATTCTCACTGTAATCTCGTTGTGTATCAGTGAGTATCATCAACGAATAAATGCACTAAGCCAATCATTGACTTTTCTTGTGATTTGGTTCTACACATACTTGATAGTGATTTGGTTGTAACTGTTACCTCATGTAACCTTGCATTAATACAGAACAGTTATATAAATATATACAACTGTAAATATAAAGCATTTCACACGACCTGTGACATGTCATATATATCTTGGCAGAATGTACATTAACTGTGTGATATTGTGTATGCATATTGACTGAACATAATAGCTTTCATGGTGATATGACTTGACATGTGAACAAGTTGGTATGATTCAAATAATCTTATATAGCAGTGCTATTGTCCATCTACAGTGACCTCAGCTATTAAGATAGGCACTCTTAGCAGTGATTTGAATTGGTTGTTTATGCCATATAGATGACTATATCTATAGAACTATTATGACAATGATGTAATATGTTAACTTGATTATGACTGTGATTTGATACATTGACATTCAAGACCTGACCTATAGACTACAGTGATCTTATACTTGACATAGACCTGTATACCTGTTAGTGACTTGACATATTTAGTGATTTGGCGCATAGACTTAGCACACGCTGACATGACTCTTGACAATGATAATAACCTTCTTGTACGGTTCATTGACATAAGACATGGACAACATTCATTGACATAAGACATGGACAACAGTGTATGACTTGTGATCAGCAGTAGAAGTGATAAGACATATGTTGGTAGCCCTCCTAGGGAAGAGTTTGAGAGAATTGCAAGCAGGTCATAGGGATGACCTGAGGCATCTTGATCTATGCCATTATTATATAGCAGTGCCCCGTACTTGCAACAGCAATAGCAGCTTGGAACGTGATTTGGTTGACTACCTCATGAACTCTTGAATGCATATTCATACCTGAGCAGTACAGTATAGTGCAACCGCAGCAGTGACAGTGTGTTGTGCAGTTGATGTAGCAACATTAACAGTCAGGGCTTGATGTGCAGTGGTTAAATAGTATTGTGCAGTGATCAGGTTGAGCAGTATTGTACAGTAAGCAGCTTGAGCATGTGTTGTGCGGTGATCAGTTAGAGAAATGTTGTGCAGTGAGCAGCTTGAGCATGTGTTGTGCAGTGATCAGTTAGAGCAGTGTTGTGCAATGAGCAGCTTGAGCATGTGTTGTGCAGTGATCAGTTAGAGAAGTGTTGTGTAGTGAGGTTGTCAAGACTTGACGGGTTAAACAGTGCAGTAGTATCTTCTTTACAACTTTCTTATATTGATTCAGAGCACAGGGGGATCCAGTATGAAAATTGTGAAATGTGGTCCGCCAGCTCTTAAGGGTGACAGGGTGGTGCAAGGCAAGTGATTGGAGTTACCTTCAAGTTGGTTCCAAAGAACACTTCAGGGCCGCAGGGTGGTGCTAGGGCAGGTCAAAACCTGTAGCAGGGTGTTGGTGCGTTTTTCAGTGGGTGTTGCTAAAACACAGGGCATTGGTGCATCCTTCAGGTTGGTGCCTGTAAACCAAGGCGTTGGTGCATCCTTCAGATTGTTGCCTGCAAACCAGGGAGTTGGTGCCTCCTTCAGTTGGAGCTCAAAACTTGATGTAATTATTTCTTTTAAAGAGAAGAAGACAATCACTGAGAAGCGTTCGGTGGTTTTTGATCTGGAGGGGGTTTTCCACTTAAAAATCTATGTCTACTATCTCGACCTTTCTGCATTGTTGTATGGTGTTGTTTACTGGTTTTGCTATTTGATATTGAATAATAATAATATTGTTGAAAATTAATTAATGCTTTGAAAAAGATTAATAAAGTGCTAATTGCTAAGAAAAACTGATTCACCCCCCTCTCAGTGTTTCCAACATGTTTGACTGGTGCAAGTCCACAAGTCTTGAAACTCAGCGATCAGCGTGTAGCCCTCTTGTAGCAGATTCGGATTTGGGGTAGTTTGTTTAGTCTCTAATCAGAATTTACAAGAATACTAACGGTACACAAGACACATTAGGTTATTGGTTTATAAGGGCATAACCATTCATTAGTATTTTATGTGAGACTTGAAACTCATCATTGAATGACTGAATTTTACCATATGAACAGTAACAGTGATATGGTTGTTGATAATTGAATAATGATCATTAGTGTGGATCGTATAATTCTGTGTTATTGAATGAGTTGTTGGTTTCATTGAATGACCAAAAGAAATTTTTTGAAAACCCTAGGTCAAAATTACCCTACGATATTACATAAAGTGAAATTTAGATTTGATTTACACGTGATAAGATTGCCCTAGAAGGTTGAAACTTGAAACTTGTTCGCACACATTTGGTGTCCCTTCTCTTGTATAGCCTTGCTGAACAGGGTTGTTACGATTTGAAGTAGTCTGTTGTTGCTATTTTATTACAATATGTCATGAAATCCCTAAAGCTAAAAATCTGTGTCGCACTGATTTTGGGGATGGGGGAATGGTGGGGACAAGAGGACGTGTCCCAAGAACAGCTAGAGCACACACCCAAATTTTTCAGGCAACAACAGGTTTGGGACAGCATTTCAATATATATATATATACACATTAAATTCTGAATTCAATATATATTAAAATATTCATAATTATATATATATATATAGATATATATATATAAGAGAGAGAGAGAGAACCCGAGGGTTAAGCTCAATGTCGAATCCTTGCGTTACACCACCTTTACTATTGAGGGGTCACAAGTTCAATTCTCTCGACACTCTCGAGGTTAGACTCGTCCGTGGTGGGCTGGCATGAGGTGATCCCTTCGAGTAGATCTACCTGGTACAAACATTTGTGACGTAGCATAACTAATCTTCGAGGTCTATGAACTATATATATATATATATATATATATATATATAATAAATATATATATATATATAAATATATAATATATATAATATATATATATTGAATTAAGAATTATATATGTTAAATATTGTATCTCGAACAAGTGTTCTAGACTTGAGAGGTGCCATTGAAGCTAAGAACACAAAGAAATGAATTATCTCCAACCCCATGTTAGTCAATGTCCTAACAAGGAGAAAGGTGAAAAGAAGAAAAAGCAACAAACAGCAACTCTAGCAGACATTGATGAACTATCTTCACTAATTGAGGATGTGTTCACTCTCATTGCTTGTCTCTCTAGCTCGACCACCACAGGTGTTTGGTATATCGATAGTGGGGCGTCATGTCACATGACAAGAGTTAGAGAGTATTTTTCTAGCTACACAACAAAGGAGATAAGATTTCAAATAGAAATGGGAAACAAGTCCAAGTGTACTCCAGTTGGAAGAGGGGCAATCACATTTCAGAGGGAGTCAGGCAAGAATATCCACATAACAAATGGGTTGCACGTGCCAAGTATGGGTATGAATCTAATTTCAGTATCTACTCTTCAAGATAAGGGGTATGATGTACTCTTTCGAGGATAGAAGGTGTATCTAAAACACCAGGGTTGGAAGTTAGCAAAGATTGGGATTAGAAGCAATAGGTTGTATAAGTTGCAGTTTGAAGCTCCAAAGGCACTGGTTACCAACAGCAGTAGCACAAATATGGGAAAGTTATCGCATAAGAGGATGGGTCATATCCATCATGGAGCACTTAAGTTTCTCAAGAAACAGTGACAGGTATTCCAGAGGTGAGTACAGAGCATAGTGACATATGTAAAGGGTGCATACTTCGAAAAGTTTCAAAAGTAGCATTTCCAAGGAGTGAGAAGAACCAACAGTGTTATAGAGTTGATACATTTTGATATTTGTGGTCACAATAGTATTCTCTCAAGGGTTATGAATATTTCGTGACCTTCATTGATGATTTCTCAAGGAAGACCTAGATATACTTCTTGAAGACAAAAGATGAAGTCTTCAGTCGCTTCTAAGAGTATATCGTGAAAACCTTCAAGGAGTTTTGCGCCAAAGAAGGGATCAAGAGAGAATGGACAGCTCCATACAGCCCACAACAAAATGTGGTTGCAGAACGCAAGAACATAGCCATAGTTGGAGCAGCAAGTGCCATGTTATATGATCATGATATGCCTAGATATATTTGGGCAGAAGCATGTAGCACAATAGTATTCATTCAAAATAGAATCCTACATAAGGTGTTGGGAAAGATGACACCCGACGAGGCATTTACAAGAAAGAAGCCAGAATTCAGTCATTTCAAGATTTTTGGCAGTATTGTTGTTACAAATAAAATATATATAAATAATATAAATATAAGTAACAAGGATAATTGTAATAATGATTAGTTATTAATAATCAATAGTTAGGTTGAAGAGGCATGTCTAAATAGGACATGACTCTCCATGAAGAGACACTTGCTTGATATATAAGCAAGCCTCTCGTTCTCATTGTAAATCATTCTTATTCACACATTTTAATATATAATATTTGTATCCTCATGGATATCTTTATATTCCAAGTATTTTGGAGTAATTAATCTATAGAAGGAACTTTGTTCACTTCATTTGGTATCAGAGCAGTGGATCCTCTGGCTGCTTCACCGCTGCACAGAGCCACGCTCTTCGATCCAGGCCCTTGGCCATCGACTCTTCGTCAAATTTATTGTTGTTGCAATTCAAGCGTTTCGTTACAATCTAGGAGTTTCTCCGTCGCTGATTCGTTAGAAGGCCTTTGGCCATTTGAAAAAGAAAAAAAAATAATAATAAAAAAACATTGCAGTCGTGGTCTGCTCCTACTTGCGCAGATTTTGAGCACTATGCCACCCATCAAGCCTGCAATCTACAATTCGTGCCACTGTGAGCCGCATAATTATTGTGCCACATACCGCCAACATTGTTCTAACATTGAGCGTAGCAAGCCACTACTGCACATCGACAACCGCAGTTCTAGCCTGCATTCCTGTACGTGCCCTCCGTTGCCAGCTCGCCCCTGCAATCTTTTTCCAACCATATTTTCCATTCCTACAGCCGCCACCAGTTGCAGTGACAGTCACCGCAATCAGTTCTGCAACAGTCGTCGTCGTCTGGCCGCAGAAAAAAACTGTCACCGGAGCCTAAATAGCTCCCACGACGACTCCAGCCGGTCCTCTGTTCTTGGTAGCCGTGACGCCACCCGTTCAATTCTGACCACATTACCCATTGCCACCACAATTGCCAAACCACTTTGTTTCCCTTTCTACTGCACGCAACCCTCACATGTCCAGCGCCAACCAAACACTTTCGTTGTCCACCTATTCCACTCGATTCCATCTCTGCTATAACCATCGTACTTGTCTCCATCCTTCAACGTCATATAACCACCGTACGAATCGATTGCTGCCACGGCACACATCAACGTTATCTATCTATAACATTGTTATTGAGTTGTCTACCATTGCCTGTGAATGGTCGTAAAACGACTTTTAAACACAATTGTGCCAAACGTTCCTTCTTTTACATTACCCATTGCCACCACAATTGCCAAACCACTTTGTTGCCCTTTCTACTGCACGCAACCCTCACATGTCCAACGCCAACCAAACACTTTCGTCGTCCACCTATTCCACTTGATTCCATCTCTGCTATAACCATTGTACTTGTCTCCATCCTTCAACGTCATATAACCACTGTACAAATCGATTGCTGCCATGGCACACATCAACGTTATCTATCTATAACATTGTTATTGAGTTGTCTACCATTGCCTGTGAATGGTCGTAAAACAACTTTCAAACACAATTGTGCCAAACGTTCCTTCTTTTACATACACAATGGCATCTCATGAATTAAGAGGGTTATTATATGTTTATATGATAAATTAACTTACAAGAGTTATATGGTAAGATTTTACCTTTTTCAATAATATTATTAAGCAAATTGTGGTGTTTGGAGATACCCACAAAACGACAAGGAAAATTGGGTCTCAAAAAAGTATATATAAATTTTATATAATTATAATTTTATAATATATATAAATTAGATATAAATATATATAATATAATTATATATTAAAAAATTATTATTATATAAAAAAATTAAGAAAAAAGATTTAAGGGTGAACAAAAAAAAAGAAGAGAAGTAAATTTTAATTTTAAAAAAAAAGAAGAAGAAGAAGAAAAAGAAAACGCTGACCTATATATTCATATAAAAAGAAATAATTAAATAATTAAAAAAAAAAAAAGTTTCGTATTAAAATATATATATATATATATATATATAAAATTAAGAGGAATTAGTAGAGTCCAAATCTACTTAAAAGAGGAGAATATTTGGAAAAATATATATAGAAAAAAAGGGATTTATTAAAAAAAAGTGATTTAAAAAGTATTTAATATTCAAGAAGCAAAAATGGAGTCTAATACAAAAATGAAGGCCATAAGATTCCCAGAAACCTTACCCAGAGACGGTAAAGCATTATTTAACATTAAAGGAACTCTTGCAGGAAAAGATGTTATTATTTCTATTTCTCCGACAAAAGATGCAAATTATATAACACCTAAAACACAAACCAACTAGTGATCCCGAAGTCAAATATAACTGAAAAATTAGACTTTTTTCGCAATAAAATATATGACAGCGAATTTATAGTTAAACATTGAAGATTATACATTTGTATCGCAATTCTCAGTTCAGACCCTATGGAACAATCAAGGTGACATTATTTTGGGATCACCCTAGATGGAAACAATAGGATCTGTCATCTTAAATACGAAGAAAGTTTCTAACATTGTCTTACAAGAAGAAGAAAATAACACTCCAAGATGTTACACTGAAACCAAATTTAGTAACGCCATAATATATCAGATATTTCAAAAGTAATTTCTCAAGAAGGTAAAAAAGTACTACAAAATATGCAAAATAAAAATGACAAAATCACTATTGACAACAATGAAGAAGTTTCTCGACTTAAAAACCATAGTGAAAAATTACTGACGCAAATTAAGAAACTTAAGAAGGATAAGAATTCATTAGAAAACAACGTACAACAACTTATCGAGAAGGAAGCATCAAATGTAGGAATTCAAGTTGATGACAAAACAACAGATACCGATCCAGTGAATATCACAACTCAAGAAGAAGACAAGCAAGTTGATGAAAAGACGCGCTTGGATGTTGCAGTTCAGAAGATAAACACCCCAAGTGAAGGTTTGGTAACAAACTAAACAACATCATCCCTTGAAGTAAATCAAAAAAATTCCACACACTTAATAAACGAAAGTCAAACCAAAAATGTTCCATATCGGCATCCGAATCACGAGAGTAGAAAAATCAACCAAGCTACTTATCGGGACCATTCAGACCAGAAACAACAAACTGATGTTCCAAAGAAGAGTGACGTAACCTCAATCCAGTCTTATGCTAACGAGTCGTTACAAAATTCCAGTGATCACAATACTACACAAGATTAATCTGGGATGGTCTAATCCCTTCTCAGTGCGACAATTTTGTTTGTCACTTAGAAGATCATATCAGCTTGTATCAACAAAGATGATTGTTCCCAGACAGAAAGACATTTGAAGCCGAAAAAGAGATCAAGCTTTTTCCATTAACAAGCTTTGAGGACAAAGCTTTTTGAGGAAAAAGGCAATGTTACGAATAAAATATATATAATATAAGTAACGAGGATAATTGTAATAATGATTAGTTAATAATAATCAGCAGTTAGGTTGAAGAGGCATGTCTAAATAGGACATGACTCTCCATAAAGAGACACTTGCTTGATATATAAGCAAGCCTCTCGTTCTCATTGTAAATCATTCTTATTCACACATTTTAATATATAATATTTGTATCCTCATGGATATCTTTATATTCCAAGTCTTTTGGAATAATTAATCTATAGAAAGAACTTTGTTCACTTCAATTGCTTATTTTCACGTTCCATATGAGAAGCATAACACGCTGGGTTCGACCACAAAGAAAGGGTATTTCATTGGTTACAGCGAAACATCAAGGCATATAGGATCTATATTCCAGGGACTCGAAGGATCATTGTGAGACAGGACGTTAAGTTTCAGGAGGAGAAAACCTTCAATAGGTCTCATGGGCTGCTAGCAGTTGATCTGATTCAACAGAAAGAATCTCGAAGAGTTGAACAACAAGCTCAAGTGCAAGGCACAAATACAAGTATAGTGACTAGTATAGGTACAGGTACAAGTGTTGAGGAGAGTTCGCAAAATATGGAGCAGCAGCATGATGAGGAGCTTGACGCTCCACCCACTTCAATTGGCAGGAGGAACCGCTACATGCTACAGATATTCAGAGATGCTTAGGATTTTGTCGGAGCCCCTAGATCGAGCACTAGGGACAGAAAACCACCAGAAAGATATTCAGGTTACATGGCGTTGATGACTCAACTCATTGAAAGTGATCCTTCCAGCTATCAAGAGGTTGCACAGCAGCAAGTTTGCTAGGATGTTATGGTGGAGTACAAATCCACGAAGAACGATGATTGGGAGGTGGTGCCTAGACCGTTAGACAAGATAGTGGTTGGTTCTTGTTGGATCTATAAGATCAAGCACGAGGCATATGGCAGCATAGAAAAATTCGAAGCCAAGTTTGTGGATAAGGAATTCTCAAAGAAAGGAGTAGATTATGAGAAAACATTTGCTCTCGTCGCTAGATATACTTCCAATAGGGCCGTGATCTCACTTGCAACATAGATGGGATGGCAGATTCATTAGATGGATGTCAAGACGACATTCCTAAACGAAGTCATAGAAGAGGAATTGTACATCGAGTAGCCGGAAGGGTTTGAGGCATACAGAAAGGAGACACATGTATGCAGATTGAAGAGAGCACTATACGGGCTCAAGCAAGATCCTAGCGCATGGTATGGTCGTATTTGCAGCTAATTGAAAGTGATGGACTTTGTGAAGAGTGAGGCAAATTCTAATCTCTAGTATCTTATAGTTGGAGGTGAACCACTCATTCTTGCATTATATGTGGATGATCTATTTCTAACTGGGTCATCAAGGCTCATAGAAGACTGCAAAAGAGATCAAGCAGCAGAGTTCGCGATGAAGGATTTGGGGTTGATGCACTATTTTCTAAGACTAGAGGTGTAGTAGACAAATAGAGAGATTATCCTTGGTCAAGGGAAATATACTTTGGAGATCATGAAAAAATTCAAGATCTTGGACTGTAGACCCTATTAACCACCACCTATGTGTAGTGTATATAGGAGAAAAATTTTCTCCTAGATGGTCCTAGAACGGCATCCATCGGATAGTTGGATGTGCCATTGTCTCTGCCACCCGAGTCAACCATGTGGTCCCTTGCCCACTTGTTATGATTGCATGTTTGAATGTGGGCCTCCTAATCGCTAAGGTATGGCATTTCCTTAGCATAGTTGAGTAATTTTTCTCACTTGTCATGGTTCTCTTTAGGCAGGTGGTGGCGAGATTCGGCAGAAAGAGTTGGGCTAGGTTTGTACTCTTGTCTCCACTGTCTAATTTCATGGTTAGCCTTGTATTCTAGACCTATGGGATCTCCTTTACTGGCCATTAGCTTTAAGGTTGGCACTACATGGGAAATCCCAAATTTGGTTAAATGGTCCCGTTTCCCGACACCATATACATTACTCCATTCCACTCATTTTAGTCCCATTCAACTCTTTTCCCATCCGGGCCCACATATGTCCAGTGGGTGGGTTAACCTCCTCCTCCCCTACTCTACATCTTGGGTCGAGCCTGGAATGATGCCCTGGAGGTTGATGTAACTAAAACAAAAAGAAAAAGCATAATTTGGCCACTCTCAACAAGAAATGTACCACAAAATGCAAAAGATCGTCAGGACATACAAATTTGGCAAGTGGGCAAAAGCCAAGCATGAACTCTACCCCTTATCCATGGCCATTACCCTAGTTCCTATGGGACCTAGAGGAGCCCCCTCCATCATTAAGGAACCCATGATTGTTTCAACCCCTGGTGGGCGATGAATTGTCCCACCTTAAGGGGATATCCATTGCTATATATTATACAACATGCTCTCATCCCCTAGAGCCCTGAGCAATTGTGAAGAAAAATCAATAAAAGGCAAAAGGCTTATGAAGAAGGGTGTAAAAACAAAGGTCGGGGTAACTCATGGACCACAATTTGTTCCCTCCTACACTCATATAGCCAGGTGTTGGCTTCCCTCATTATAGCTACCCTTGTACCATGACATGTGGTTTGGATGATTCCCCTGATCCCCACTCTGTTCCATCCCGATATCATTTTCCACCTACCACTTGAGGGACGTACCATGGACAAGTCACCCCCTTTAGAGCTTGAAACCACCTAATAAGGTCCTTGATTAAACCCCTTATTGAGCTTGGAGACACTTGTACATGCCAAAAACCACTATGGAAGGGCATGCCACCATGAAATGCCCCATTGATTCCATATTGTAGGGCAAGGGGACGCATTGTATCTTATGCAGGATTGAAGATGGGTCTCCTTGGGGCTTGGTCTCCCTATATGGGGTCCTAGGCCTCCAAAGGACCACATTGGCACTTGTAGGGTGAGCATTGAGAGCCATGGGACTCCACCATAGCAAAGAGTACCTCATGGATCCCCAGTGCCACTCATTGATTGCTTGCGTTCCACCTGAATTGCCACACCTTAAGGGGGTATCCTTTGCTATATATTATACAACATGCTCTCATCCCCTAGAGCCCTGACCAATTATGAAGAAAAATCAATCAAAGGCAAAAGGCATATGAAGAAGGGTGGAAAAACAAAGGTCAGGGTAACTCACGTACCACAATTTGCTCCCTCCTACACTCATATACCGAGGTGTGGACTTCCCTTATTATAGCTACCCTTGTACCATGACATGTGGTCTAGATGATTCCCCTGATCCTCACTCTATTCCATCACCATATCATTTGCCACCTACCACTTGAGGGATGTACCATGGATAGGTCACCCCTTTTAAGGTCGAAACCACCTAATAGGGTCCTTGATTAACCCCCTTATTGAGCTTGGAGACACTTATACATACCAAAGCCCACTATGGAAGGGCATGCCACCATGAAATGCCCCATCAATTCCATAACTTGTAAGTTATTTTACTTTATTATTCTAATGATTTGTTGCATTGCAGAGCAAGGGGACACATTGTATCTTATGAAAGATTGCAGGTGGGTCTCCATTTGGAGCTTGGTCTCCATATACGGGGTCTAGCCCTCTAAAGGGCCACATTGGCACCTGTAAGGTGAGGATTGAGAGCCATGGGCCTCCACCATAACAGAGAGTACCTCATGGATCCCCAGCGCCACTCATTGATTGCTCATGTTCCACCTTTTGGATGAGGATGATCCACCTGGTTCACCATGCCCAGCCGGCTCCACACTTGCACCACACACTTCGCAAATGATTTGGGGTCCAGATGAGGGCTTGTGTCTTCATCCTAACCCTTACAAATGGTTTATAGGCATATTTGATCCACTTGGAGACCCATGTGGATGTCCTTGTGCCCCCACACCCACTTGGGAGCATAACAAGGTTTTACTTGGAGAATAAGGGGCCAACCTGTTGTCCACTATGTTTGAGGTCCACTCTCAAATTATGGCACATTTTGGACTTCATTAGGCCTCCTCAAAGACCAAACGACTCACTTTATTGATCATTCTAACCTCTTGAGAGGCTTATTATTATGTTATTGAGCTATCTTAGTGGACTTGTCACCAAGGGATGTTATTGCACATTATTTTATTATTTGGGGTTAAATTATGCCGCATTAGGCAAATCAAACTCATTAGTGATTGTATAAATACAAGTGAGGTGATTCTTTCTCATCATCATCACTTGGATTGGGATTTAGTAGCTCTTGAGAATTTTGCATTCCCCTTTGGAGGACAAGTTTGGATGTCATGGATGAATTTTGATGTTTGGATCTACTTCTCTTGTCTTGGAGCTTCATTATTGGCATAACATGATGATTGGATATACTCTTTTGCACATGTAAGTAATATTTTCATGCTCATTCTTGTTATTCACTTTGTCACATGAATGTTGTTTGGATTTTCACTATACAAGTCTGAAATTTCCTGCTTTCCATGCGAAATTGTGGAAAGTTTGATCTTTTATAGCATTGCATCATTGAATGGGCCATGTATGAATGGGTGAATGCTCCTAGAGATTATTTTGTTGAAATACATCTTGACAAGTCATCAGTTATTGCATATCGAAGTATAAAGATCTCAAGTAGTTACTCTCATGCCCTAATGCCATGTAAGTTGCTTGAAGACCTCCTTGATTGGGTAAACATCTTCCAAACCATAAATTCTCCTGACTCCATCTCTCTGAAAGGATAAGGCATTGGTCCTTGCATAGATGGTCATTTTAATCGCATATTTCTCTCGCCTCTAATTCTCTTTCTAGGTCTAGCCTCTGCAGGTCATCTAGGGCATCACTTATCTCATGTTCTAGCCATTAAAAGACTTCAAACTCTTGTCAATTACTACATTAGGGTTTCTTCTTGAGGCCCCCAAATTTCACGAAATTTCGATGGTGGGATCTCGAGATATTGCAAGCCCTAGCCCAAGGATCATTTCTTGCCCTAGGTTTCCCTTGGCTAGTAAACTCATTTGGATCATTTTATTCTACCCGAAAAAGATTTGTTTGTTGATCCTCTTCCCTTCCACAATTAGGTCAAGCCTCTCCTTGATTGATCAATTCCACTTCCTTGACCTAATTTTGGGTCCACTTAGTCTCGTGTGGTCCCACAACTTTACAAGTCGAACTCCATAGAGATCACATAAAGACCAAGCCTCCATAAGGATTTCTGGGCCTAGGAGTCATCTTTACAAGATATATTACCAAACCCTAGCCTCGAGAATCCTCTTAGCCCTTCCTAGAGAGCCTATCACCTTGCTTTCCAAGCAAGAAAGCCACACAATTGAGTCTCTCTTACGAATAGGCCTCGGGAATCACCCTTTATCCTCTCATTCACACATCCATTATGGTGACTCCTCTTATAACAAGTCTCCTCCCATTGGTGAAACTCAGTGAAGAGCAATGAGCCTTAGCTGACATGACAGTGGGTTATCGCTCCACTATTGCCCTTGACCTAGTAGTTGCCCTATAGGATCCCCTTCTAGGACCCCTGCTAGTTTGAGCGGTAACCTTTTTGTGAAAAATCGGTTACCCGATTCCTAATACAGCAAACTGATTATATTTCACCTACTTGTTAAATTAATTGAACAAGTTACTTGCAGTTTTCTACAACAAATACTGAAATACATACACTACACCCTAAACCAAAATAAAACTACAGAAACTAAATACAACACGGGAGAGAAATAAACATCACACACATCTACATAGTTATTTTTGGACAATGTCCACAGAAAAACCCAATGTGGGAAAATCGGTGAAGCAATTGACGGTTTTATTATTATGCAGTAGTAATTTTGAGTACAATTCGTTGGATGCCCAATTGGCTATCCGATACAGAGAGAGACTGGACAAAACGAAACAGTGAGATGATCTCACCCTGTCACTGGAAGATTCGGCTCTGATCTGCTGGAAGTGAGCCTCTACGTCCCTGTCGACATAGATTTTGAGAAAATGTTCATCTAGAAGGCATGACATCCTCGCCTTCCAGATCACATAGTTGGATGCACCATCCAACCCATCCTGATCTATCAAACCACTGGTTTCCATCTCTACCAATCGAAAAAGTCGAATGGCCTCCTCTCTCCCTTGCGTTGTTGTTGGGCTAGCCTACACACTCCTTGCTGGAGTCAGTAGATCTGTTGCCCCTTGTTGTTGCTTTACGAATGAGAATTTGAATTCCCTAGCTAGGAATTCTCTCAAGAAGAAATTCCCTAAAGTGTCTCTCTCTCTCCCACACAGGTTATTCTGCCAGCAATTGTTGCAACATGTCTATGTCCCAGCTGAAGATCTGCTCTGCAAGGAAAAATATGTTGCTCCCTTCTGCCTCTAGAAAGCTTCAATCTGGAGATCGAATTTCTCTGTCAACTCTCTCAGAGAAATCAATTTCTCTTCAAAACTTTGACCTTCTAGCCTGTTGACACTGTCACCTACACCTACCTACAAGTCAGTCGGAAAAGCCTTCAACCCCACAAGATGTGGTTGGTGGCAAGGAACTAAGAGGGGGTTGTCACACTAAATCCCTTTTCTCTCTGTTCAAACTATCTCCTAGGTTAGCTAAGGGGGGTGGTCCCTAATGAAAAGTTAAGTTAAAAGTAATATGAGGTTCTAGGAGGAAATTTAATTTGGATTACTTGTTAAAAATAATTTGTTTCCAAGAATTAAGCAAGCATATAAATGCGCAAATTTCAATGATATATTCAAAGTATAAACCAGTGCATTCAAGTAAATAAAAATAGCTTGCTCAAAAATGAAATCAAGATACAATGATAGACAATTCAAATGTTAGACCAGAATAAGCATATGAACAACAATTGCGACTATAAAGGAAATAGTACTTTGGAAGAAAATGACCCAGATAACAAGATACATCAATTACTCATGAGCATAATGATCATCAAAGCAATAACATGAAATAGAACTACACCAATGATCAATATTCTAAGTACAAGAAAATTAAATTGTTGCAAAAGTAAAGTACTCACAATACTTGCATCATAAATGCTTCTTGAAATGAAAAGAATGATATTTGCAAATGAAACTCAAAACACATCAAGATAGCAAAATGGGAAATTGCAAGTAAAGTACAATGATGATGTATTAGCATGAAATGCACTTATACTAAATTTGGATGCAATTAGTCTTGGTTATTTTTTATATAAAATCCCTAAGCTAAGTGGGAGGTCTTCCTCTTGAGCTCTTACCAAAGGGTAAAAATTGGGGTGACTGTAAGAAAGAAGAGGCGAGGGCACAGAGGTGTCATTAAGGATACCTGTCCCCTGAGTCTTAAGAGTCATCATGTGTCTTCGTTCATAGAAGGAGACAAGCCATCTTTATAACTGCAGAGTCACAACACCTTTATCTTACTTCGTACCAAATGGAAGAGCTTTCCAAGAAATCATTTTTTCCTATACTTTCTATCAACGAAGCTTATGTTTGGAGGTTAATTTTAGTGACGTTTGGGACCTTCTTACACTAAAATGCCTAAATGAAGTGCAAATTGTGTTAATTCCCCAAATTAAAATGATGCTACATGCAAATGCTTCAAAGAGATTTATTTGCAATGCTTGAAAATGAAGTAGTGTTCAACATAAGTTGCAATTATAACTTTGGACGAATAAAATTAGCTTACAAGTGTTACATGTGTCTCGTCGATGAATTAAAATGATACAAGTAATTTGCTTGAAAGTAAAATTTGTTTCAAATAGACAATGACAATAAATTACTCCAATATTCAAGATAACAATGTAGCATAAAAATGAAGCATGTATCGAAGTTTGTTAAGAATATAAAATGCTTTCATGTGAAGGATGAATTGTCCAAAGTAAAGTGTAAGCTTGTGGCTCCAAGCAACAATGAGATAGAGAATGCAAAGTTCAAATGAAATTGTGACAAACTTTAACTTAAAAATGAAATGTGATAGTGAGGTTGCATTAATTTTCAATTAAAGCATGCATGTAAGTGAATGAAGTGTGAAAATTTTAACCATGCAAATCTCAATCCACCCAAGAGAAGCCTCCCTCGAAATGGGGAGATAGGATACCATGGGAGAAATCCGAAGCTCCCACAAGCAAATTAAATCTTTAATTAATATTACAATGAAAAGAGGGTCCTTCAAAGTCCTCAACTAAGCCTCAACAAGAGTCTTCACAATAATTGCTTGAAACTTGGACATGTGAAAATTTCTAAACAAAAATTCTAATACTACAGCAACTAATTTATTTCCCTACTTATTTCTCAATAAGTTATTTACGAAATCCCTTTAGTTAATATTAAAATAAATTTCTACTGTAGATATCACACCATTATACAGAAAAAAATATATGCACAAGAATCAAACACATCAACATAGTTATTTTTGGACAATTGTCCTCAGAAAAAAACAATGCGGGAAAACCGGTGTAGCAGAGGAGGGTTTTATTAATCTTCGACAACAATCGTTTTTACAGAAAAATTTGAATAGACACTGGGAGAAAACACCTGAGACTTTTCTCTAAGACTTTCTGACACCCTGGAGGACTTCCTTTCCCCACTACGTCAGCACTGCGTCATTCTGCGTTGCTCTTTCCTTCTCTGCGTCTCTATGATCTATGTCTCCCTCTGCATTGTCTCTCAGAGTCCCTGCGTCACCTCTTTTGAGCTTCCTGATTACTGCTAATCACCCCCTC
>APFE030104328.1:0-18638 GCA_000404065.3 Pinus taeda | reverse complement strand
ATAAAAATTATAAAGTTACTTTAGGAGAAAAATTAAAATCTTTTGGACACTTTTCCCTAGGCCAAAGATCAAAGCCTAAGGGAACCACCTGTCCTCCGGTACCAAATTTCAACAAGGCTCACTTCCAGCAGATCAGAGTCGGATCTTCCAGTGATGGGATGAGATCATCTCACTATTTTGTTTTGTCCAATCTCTCTCTGTATCGGATAGCCAGTAAGGCATCCAACGAATTGTACTCAAAATTACTACTGCATAATAATAAAACCCTCAACTGTTGCACCAATTTTCCTGCATTGGGTTTTTCCGGGGACATTGTCCAAAAATAACTATGTAGATGTGTGTGATGTTTATTTCCCTCCTGTGTTGTATTTAGTTTCCGCAGTTTTATTTTGGTGTAGGCTCCAGTGTATGTATTTCAGTATTTTCCGTAGAACCCTGCAAGTAACTTGTTCAATTAATTTAACAAGTAGGTGAAATATAATCGGTTTACTGCAGTAGGAATCAAGTAACCGATTTTTCACACTTGACATTGTAATATATGCATGTTAGAGTAGGATGCATTGGATGCTTATTTTCTCATTAGAACTAACATCATATGATACTTTCATAATAGATTAGTTGCATTTAGATCTAAGTTGCACGAAGAGCCGAAACATTTCAAAGTTTCTGAAACAAGTACATTTAAAAACATCACCTCCCAAAAATGGAAACGTCGGCTGAATCGTTGAATATATATATATATAAGTGATTAACACATTATCTTGCAAGAAAAAAGACAAATAAGACCCATAGATGACAATTTAGAAGGAAAGCCAAGTCTATATTCACTTTATTAGATGATAGCATGATGGTCGAGTTTCAGTCAAGTTTCGGTCAAGTTTCGGAGTTTTGAGTACAGGTATGGCCCGAAAAGCCGAGTTCCTAAAAGTCTCATACAACATAGATTTAGATTAAATTTGCATTTTACTTACTTGTTGATTTTTATGGCCTAATACTAAGCATGGGTGATCACAAGACACCACAAAAACATGTTGCCCCTTGTGCTTGGTCTTTGATATGTGCAAATAGTAGATCTGCGGTACCAAGAAATTGTTGGTGTTCTCGTGACCTCCTGTTTGAGTAGCTTCATGCATCTCAGCTCATGTCCCAATTGGAGCCAGATGTTACCCACCACCTGTGGGTAGTGTATATAGAAGAAAACTTTCCTCCTAGATTGTCCTCAATCGGCAGCCAACAACCCCTTGCAGCCACCAAATAGCTCGATGTGCCATTACCTCTGCGACCTAAACTAGCCATGTGGTCCCTCGCCCACTTGTTAGCTTGAAGGTCGGCCTCTCGACCCCAAAGGTATGGCTTTTCATTGGTATAGTTGAGTATTTTTCCTTACTTGTCATGGGCACTTTTGGGCATGGATTGGTGGTGAGATTCAACAAAAAGAGTGGGCTAGGTTTGTACTCTTGTCTCCATTGCCCATTTCCGTGGTTAGCCTTTTATCCTAGTCCTGTGGGATCTCCTTTACTGGCCATTAGCTTTAAGGTTGGCACCACATGGGAAACCCAAAATTGGTTGCATGGTCCCGCTTCCCAACACCATATACATTACTCCCTTCCACTCATTTTAGCCCCATTCATCTCTTTTCCCATCCAGGTCCACAAATGTCTAGTGGGTCCAGATAGGGTTAGCCTCCCCCTCCCTTTGTCCACATCATGGGTCAGACCTTGAACAATGCTTCAGAGGTTGATGCACCTAAAAAGAAAAGAATTATCATAATTTGGCCACTCTCAACAGCAAATGTACCACAAAATGAAAAATATGGGTCAGAACATACAAATTTAGCACATCAACAAAAGTCAAGCATGAGCTCTACCCCTTATCCATGGCCATCACCTTGGTTCCTATGGAACCTAGATGAGCCCACTCCATCATTAAGGAACCCATGATTGTCCCAACCCCTGGTGGGCGATGAATTGCCCCACCTTCAAGGGCTATCCATTGCTATATATTACACAACATGCCCTCATCCTCTGGAGCCCCGAGCAATTATGAAGAAAAATCAATCAAAGGCAAAAGGCATACGAAGAAGGGTGGAAAAACAAAGGTCGGGATAACTCATGTACCACAATTTTATCCCTCCTACACTCATATACCTAGGTGTAGGCTTCCCTTCTTATAGCTACCCATGTACCATGACATGTGGTCTAGATGATTCCCGTAATCCCCACTCTGTTCCATCACCATATCATTTGCCACCTACCACTTGAGGGATGTACCATGGACATGTCACCACCTTTAGAGGTTAAAACCACCTAGTAAGGTCCTTGATTAACCCCCTTATTTAGCTTGGACGCACTTGTACATGCCAAAGCCCACTATGGGAGGGCATGACACCATGAAGTGCCCCATTGATTCCATTACTCGTAAGCTCTTTTACTTGATTATTCTAATGACTTGTTATATTGGTGGGCAAGGAGATGCATCGGATCTTATGCAAGAATGCAAGTGGGTCTCCATTTTGGGCTTAGTCTCCCTATACGAGGTCCTATCCCTCTAGAGGGCCATGCTAGTACTTGTAGGGTGAACACTAAGAGCCATGCGCCTCCACCATAGCAAAGAGTACCTCATGGATCCCTTACACAACTGATTGAATGCTCGTGTTCCACCTTTTGGATGAAGATGGTGCACCTGGTTCACCATGCCCAACCGGCTCCATACTTTGCACCACACACTTGACAAATGATCTGGGGTCGAGATGAGGGCTTATGTCATCATCCTAGCACTTACAGATGGTTTACAGGCATCTTCATTTCACTTGGAGACCCATGAGGATGTCCTTGTGCCCCCACAATCACTTGGGAGCACCACAAGGTTTTACTTGGAGAACAAGGGGCTAACCCCTTGTCCACTATGTTTGAGGTTTATTTTCACATCATGGCACATTTTGGAATTCATTAGTCCTCCTTAAAGGCCCAAAAACTCACTTTATTGATCATTCGACCCACGTGAGAGGCTTGTTATTATGTTATTGAACTATGTGGGTGGGCTTGTCACCAACGGATGTTATTATGGCACATTATTTTATTATTTGGGGCTCAATTAGGCCAAATTAGGAAAATCGAACTCATTAGTGAAGTATAAATATAAGTGAGGTGATTCATTGTCATCATCAACACCTCAATTGGGATATAGTAGCTCTTGAGAATTTCACATTAAATTTTGGAGGATGAGTTTGGATGTTATGGATGAATTTTGATCTTTGGATCTATTTCTCTTGTCTTGGAGCTTCATTATTGGCATAACATGATGATTGGATATACTCTTTTGTACATTTAAGTAATCTTTTCATGCTTATTCTTGTTATTTGCTTTGTCACTTGAATATTAACGGGATTTTCGCTATATAAGTCTGAAATTTACTGCTTTCCATGCAAAATTGTGGAAATTTTGATCTTTTATAGTGTTGTATCATTACATGGGCCATGTATGAATGGGTGAATGTTCCTAGAGATTATTTTGTTGAAATACATATTGACAAGTCATGAATTATTGCATATTGAAATATAAAGATCTCAAGCAGTTGCTCTCATGCCCTAATGCCATGCGAAGTTCATTGAAGACCTCCTTGATTGGGTAAACATCTTTCAAACCATAAATTCTCCTGACTCCATCTCTCCCAAAGGTTAAGGCACTAGTCCTTCCATAGGTGGTCACTTTAAATGCATATTTCTCTCACCTCTCCTTCTCTTTCTAGGCCTAGCCTCCGTATGTCATCTAGGGCATCACTTATCTCACATTCTAGCCATCAAAAGACTTTGATCTCTTGTCCATTATTGCGTATGGTTTCCTCTATTGACCCTCCAAAATTCATGAAATTTTGACAACGGGATCTCGAGATATTGCAAGCCCTACCCCAAGGATCGTTTCTTGCCCTAGGTTTCCCTTGGCTAGTAAACTCATTTGGATCATTGTATTCTACCCGAAAAAGATTTGTCTGTTGATCCTCTTCCCTTCCACAATTAAGTCAAGCCTTTCCTTGATTGATCAATTCCACTTCCTTGACCTAATTCTGGGTCCACTTGGTCCCGTGTGGTCCCACAACTTTACAAGTCGAACTCCACAAAGATTACATAAAGACCAAGCCTCCATAAGGATTTCTAGGCCTAGGAATCATCTTTACAAGATACATTACCAAACCCTAGCCTCGAGAATCCTCTTAGCCCTTTCTAGAGAGCCTATCACCTTGCTTTCCAAGCAAGAAAGCCACACAATTGAGTCTCTCTTACGAATAGGCCTCGAGAATCACCCTTTAGCCTCTCATTGACACATCCATTATTGTGATTCCTCTTATACCAAGGCTCCTCTTACTTGTAGGCCGTCTTTGAGGGCAGATTGTAGGCAGATTTGTTGAGTAGTTTGCGGATAGCTTCCATGGTGGTGTAGCATGCTTGAAGAAACTTCTTGAAGGTGCCTTTGCCTAGGAGTAGACTTGACTTTGCTTGGAGGTTTCCCTTTGACATTAATATATATTTATACATAGTGTAACATGCCCTTAAGGCCTTCAATGTTTTCTCTTAACTATTTGATTCACCTATAGCACTTTGACATGTGCTAGACCTACTACAATGAGCAAGAAACTCATTGTCATAAATTATAAAAATAATATTTCTTTTAAGTTTTCTTGAATAAGTACAAATATTAAAAGAACATTTATGAAGACCGAACCTAGTTACACTTCCTTCAACATCCAGCAGGACTGTTGCAGCCTCTTCCCATCCCTAAGGGGAAACGGGAGAGTATCTCTATGGGCTTCATCACCAAACTTCCCTCGATACAAGGGAAGGATTGTATTTTTGTGGTTGTTGACCGACTGACCAAGTTCGCACATTTCTTTGCCATTCTGACACAATATTCAGTTTCGCAAGTGGTAGAGTTGTTCTTTAGAGAGGTCTTTTGCCTGTACAGACTCCCTAAGACTATAGTCAACAACTGAGATAGCCGATTCATGGGGAGATTTTGGCAGGATATTTTCAGGCTAGTTGGCACCGAGCTCATCTCGAGCACCAGTTGTCATCCACAGAGCGACGGCCAGACAGAGAGGGTGAACCAATGGTTAGAAAGCTATCTCAGGAACTATGTGACAGGGCAGCAGAGGACTTGGATTCGATGGCTGCATTTCAAAGAGTATTGTTACAACACGACACATCATTTGTCCATTGGTATGACTCGTTTTCGTGCTTTATATGGTTATGATGCTTTGTCTTTTGCTGAAATTGTTTTTGGAGACAGTCGGGCCCCAAAGGCCAAAGATTGGATCCTAGAGAGCCAAGATATCCTTAAGGTTCTTAAGGAAAACTTGCAAACAGCTCATAATCAACAGAAAATGTATGCTGACAGTCATCGAGTGGAGAGGCATTTCGAGGAAGGAGACTTGGTGTACCTTCAATTGCAGCCATACCGACAGTCCACTCTGAAGTAGAAGGGGCCGAAAATCTACAACCAAGATTTTTTGGGCCTTACAGAGTGATCATGAGGGTTGGAGAGGTGGCTTACGAGTTGGAGCTACCACCAGGGAGCAGGATCCACAATATTTTCCATTTTTCATTCCTCAAGAGGGTGTTGGTGCAACAGGTTACTGCAGTTGTGGAGTTGCCTCCACTTGATGATGAAGGGGCACCTAGTTTTAGAACCGGATGCCATCTTGGAGACCAGGGAAAGGAAGCTCAGAAGCAGGATAATCAGAGAATACTTGAAGCGTTGGATGAGCTTACCGAACGAGGATGCTACTTGACAGGGTGAGCACATACTTGAGCATCGAGCATTGAAGTTGCTTGGGGACAAGCAACATTTGGGATGGGAGGATTGTAATGTCGCTTCCTAAATTAATTTGGAACAGAATTAATCATTACATTTTGGGGCCAATTTTGGAGGTGATGGGGCCCATTCGATTTTATTAGGAGGCTTAAACTTTAGTAGAAGTTATTTCGGTGTGGTTAAGTTATACGGGGGGGCCACCCACACTAGGAGAATACGCACTCCCTAGTTCGAATTGCATGAGAGGGGAAGTCAATGGTTAAGTGAGGGGCCCACGATGCAGGGAAAAGTGCTCCACGAAATCTATAAAAGGAACGCAGCCCTCCTCATTTTATCATCTTTGGCATATCAAATTTCTCTTTGGTTGCTCGAGCTGCTTAGCCGAGTCACTTGTTGTTTAGCAAGAGTTCTTCAAGCGGAGAGCTCACCCTTTCTTCGAGGGACTTCGAGTGCCACCCTAGAGAGGTTCATCTACATTATTTCGAAGGAGGATTTCATTGTGATTTCCAGCAGTTGCACTCATCATCTCCAGGTGGTGAGTATTTCTGGAGGATGCAGTGAAGGGAGGTCGAGTTGTGATTGTGACATCTTCTAGAGTAGCTTTGGTCGGGAAAAATTCTAGAAAGGAGGCATAGGTGTTTGGCTGCCACTTTGGTGAGTTTTGGAGCTGGAGAAGAGAGCTCCTATAAAGTGTGACTTCGCACTTCCTGGGCCAGCGGAGAGGCAACACATTGTGCACACGTGGGAGGTGGAATCTCAGCTATTATGGTTGATCTTTGCCGGGAGAGTTAAGGGAAGCACTTATGGAGGAGATTGCTACTTTCCAAAGCCTTGGAGGAGGATTTTGTTGGTATCTTTGAAGACCGTGTTCTTGAGCAGTTTTGGAGGGCATAAGGCCTCTTGGCGGTCAATTTTGGGAGGTTGGATTCAGACTAAACCCTTTTTGGGTTTTCATGGGTTTTGGTCAAGGAGCATGGGGTTAATTTTGCAACATTTTCTGAGCACCGGAGGTGGGGTTTCTAGCAGTTACTTTCCTACCAGCACTACAATTTTCTGGGCACCGCAGAGCATTAGAGGAACAGTGATTATTAACATTTGATAGCATTGTCTTATCACCTGGGTTATGTCACGCTTGCCATTGAGGCAAGCCCAAGTGAATTTCTCCATACTATTGTACTTCCTCCACTGGATTAATAAAATGGCTCAGTTGGTTATTACTTTTGGAGTTTTATGAGTATTTGCTAAATGTTTAAAATTTTATGTTGTAAATCGATTTTTCTTTGTATATCATTGTTTATCGAAGTTTGGAACATTACGATGACTTAAAAACATTTGTCCACTGTTGTGTACTCTACTGCTTGGAACTGTTGACATGTACATGGTCAACAGGACCCTAGCAAGGGTTTTACCTATTTCATATATTGTTGACTTGTGTACTTGAGGATTGCTTCATGCTATGTAAGATGACTCTCAGTAAAGAGTATGATGGATTCGATGGAGCTTCCAATTTTGCTCCTCAGAAGCTTAGATTGTAAATACCTATGGAAGAATTCGATCCTTAAGAGCATGTTGAGAAATTGATTCTAAAAACTACCAATCCAACACAATTGGTTACTCATCAAAAGAAGGAAGCCAAGCCTAAGAGAATAATTCTTCATTTATTAAAGGACCATTGCATTTCCCATGTTGCAGAGAAGAAGACAAGTAAGGACATATTTGGAGCTTTCAATCAGTGGTTTCAAAACTTATGGGGGAAGCCCACCTTTGGGAACGTGTTGAGAAAGTTATTCCAGAACTTACCAATCCACCACAACAGTTATACACTCATCAAAAGAAGGAAGCCAAGCCTAAGAGAATCAGTTTTGATTCAATAAAGGACCATTTCATTTCTTACATTGTAAAGAAGACAAGTGAGGACATTTTTAGAGATTTGGATGAGTTTTTTCAAAACTCTTCTATTTCTCAACAAATGCTACTGCGAAACTAGTTTTCAGTCACTAGTATGAGCAAGACAATTATTAGAGCCAACTACTTGACCAAGATCACTAAGTTTAAGGATCAATTGGCCACAACTATGACACAAGTGGAGGATTGGGAGTTGGTATCCATTACTTTGAATGGGTTTGTTCGTTCTTGGATGACTTCTATTTAGGGTGTTTGTGCTCGTTACTCATGAAACCTTGCCAAAGTTTCCATTTCCAAAGTTTTGGATTGATCTTGTGCAAGAAGAATTCAAATTACAATCTTGTTCAAATCACAAGGGGAAGTAGATGTGATTAGTCTCATCGAGAAGACAAAGAAGGGTAGTAAGAAAGGATACAAGAAGAAGGAAGGTACAAATACAAGGAGGGGCTTGATACTTGAGTAAGGCAACGTGCTTCCATCGTCACAAGGTGGGACATTATGCCAACCAATGTCCATTAAAGCAAAAGGGGAAAGGAGCAAAACAAATTACAGCTAGGATAGCAATAATTTTACAAGACGAATGCTCCTAGTTTGACACTAGCTTCTCCAGAACCTCTCATTTGTTTTCTAACTCTGTGTATATTGTTGGATGGTCTATGGATAATGGAGCTTCAAGATGTATGACATATGATAGGTCATTATTGTTGCAGAATCTAGGGCATTCAGAATTAAGGTGATTCTTAGCATGATAACAAATTTGTGAAGTTCTGTTACAATTTTTCTTAGCTTGATCTTGTTGTTATTATTAGTGTGTAATTACTTCATCAAATTGTTATCAAAACAAAGAGATAAGAACACAAGATATTTGGCTCTCTTCCAACGCTAAAACCTTTCCCTCTTGGAGAGGAAAAACCCGCACAAATTCTTCTTATAGAGATTCCAATTGACGAATACCAAGACTAGGACCCTTGACCTGCTACGCCACTCCAAGACCAAGACACTAATCCTTTTCTCTGTCACTGCTGATATCATCATCATCACAACTGTGTTAGGAGTGCTCCTTCAGTTAGGTCCCTGTTGCATCTTGACTGCTCCATTAAGATCTTCATTACTATTGTAACCTTCATCAAGATTATGATCTTCAAGAACAAGATCATGATTGAGATAGGATCATGACTATGCATTAATATAGATTGAGATAATGTGTGCCATGATAATATCCTTCCATCATCAGCATGTTGAGACAGACGATCCTTGTCACTGCGCCTTTTTCATTATGTCGAGGCTATTGTACAATTCCTTCTCATTATGCAGAGGCTGTGATCCTGCTCCTTCTCATTACACTGAGATAGTGATAGTCACTAAGATCCTTCTTCTACCATGAGACTAGGACTATGTCTGCACTTTCACCGAGGCTAAGATCTCCTTGCACTGAGATCTACTGTAGTGATGCCGAGACTGTATCATTGTAACCCTTCTCCTCGCAATGATGCCTAGACTGTGACTGCGTATGGAATAAGTGCCTAGATAATGCACTGTTGTGAGAGCATCAAGATACATGTCTATATGCATATATGTTGAGGCTGCTAGGAGACCGAATACTCTTCACTGTAATGTCAAGATTGTACCTTTGTTTATCCATGCGAAGATTACAGCGATACCATTCCATTCGTAGTCCTAATCTACTGTCTTCCTGTAATGCGAGGTCTCCTTCCTGCTCCTTGTATCCACACAAGACCTAGTTTGCCTGCAGCTTATACCCATCCAAGGTGCAATCAGACCCATAAACACTTGCCCTAATGCAATGTGGATCTGCTCCTTCTATGCATACGAAATCTTAGAGAGAAATGTGAGTTCTGTCCTTGGCATTTGCGGATACCCTAGACGGGCATTTCTAGTCGTTTGTGCCTCCTATATTGAGCCGACTTGAATAGATGAACCGACATGTCTATTGCCCAAGCCAACATGACATTTAATTATGTATTTAATTCATTTTTGGAGCCGACATGATGAATTCCTTATTGATTTGCTTGCAGACTTCTTGAGCTTGCTAATGGAGGATTGCCCAAGCCAACATGACATATAATTATGTATTTAATTCATTTTTGGAGCCGACATGATGAATTCCTTATTGATTTGCTTGCAGACTTATTGAGCTTGCTAATGGAGGATTGTTCTTGGTCTTGGAGGGCTTGCTTTAGCTTGAATACAATTTACATAAGCTCATGAAGAGCCTCTTCATACATGACTTGACTCTTTGACATAATAATAAAATCCTAAAGACATCAAGAAGAAGTCTTTTGACCTATGACACTTCTTGCTCATGTAACCCATGTAGCAAGGCATACAAAAATAATTTATTCTCTTTTATTACATTGTTTTCAAAGATCATGTCATTATGAAGACCGAACCTAGTTACACTTTCTTCAACAATTATTCAGCAAGGTTCAAGAGCAAGAGGGATGCATGATTGTGGAGCTTAGTGATGATGTTACTTGTTAGTGAGAGGAGTTGGCTCCATTTCCTTCCAAATGCTTTCAAGTGGTATTCTTCACTTGAGTGATGCTTTCTTGGTTCTTGATTTGAAGAAGAATCTTCTTCCAATTTCTTATATGATATACGTACGAGTTGCATTTGAGGGTCAACAATGCACCATCAATGAATATAGTCCATCTAGTTCAAAAGGTGTTGGAAAATGTAACTAGGTTCGGTCTTCATTAATGTATTTGAATCATCATGAAATGTACTTGTCAAAAGAATAAAGAAAAGAATTTTTATTGTATCAATGACTTATTAAAGCATGGGTTTCATGCTTAGGTCATCATTATATTAGCCAAAGTCCCCATTGTGGACTTCTAGGATTAATATTGAGTCTATAGAGTCATTGTACGTTTAAAGAGACCCTTCTTGGGTTTTTGAATCATCTAAAAAGATTTACATTGAGTCAAATATAATTTATGTAACCTCCACACCAAGTCGGCCTAAGGACACTAATTCGACCTCACTTGGAGCCTATAAATAGAAGGAAGTCGGATTCATTTGGAGCATCTCATCTCAAGCTAGTTCGATCTCTCTAAGGAAGCTAGAGAAGTGCAAAGTGGGTCAAAGGAATCTAAAGGAAGTGTGAGTTGGATCTAGTCTAAAGAGAAGAAGAAAACAAAGTTTTGGAGCTACTCTTTGTATGTTTCATGCCCTAGTTTGGGAGATTGAAGTCTTCCAAGTGTTGCTGCTGTCAGTTGCTACCTAATGTCATAGGTTGTTGCATAGTCGAAGTTGTTGGGGTGGATGTGCCGCTGCAAAGGGGTCAAATATCTGGAACGCTGACTTGGAGTGGGGGGGAAGGTTTGGTCTTTGTCTAGGTTGAAGAGTCTCAATGAATACTATTGAAGGAAGAGAATTTTTTGATTGGGTTTTCCCCTCAGGGGGGGGTTTGCCCTGGCATAGTGCTTACATCTTGTGTCTTTTGTTTTGTGATCTTCATACACACATAATATGGTAATTGCTTGATGAAAGATAAGATAATAAAGGAGTAAAAGAAGCCAACATAACTCACAAGTAATTATCAAGAAAGAGGAATCAAACCCTAATCTACTTGTATTGATTTCTCAACAAGGGGTTTGGCTAGAAGAGTGAGAAAAGGCAGCCCTTACAAGTTACCTGCTAACCTAGTGACACTTGTACAATGTACATTCATTCCAATGGGAAGTTGTATGAGCATTCTAGATTTGAGGAGTCTCACGAGCACGTATGAGTGCCCAAATCTTCAATGAGAGCATGCATACCTCCTAAGAGATATGCTAGTCATACTGCATTGGTTTCTTCCATCTATGTATGTTCTAGTTGTCTTGGGGAGTGTTACTGCAAAATCTAGCACCTTAGTGCAAAGGCTCACTGAGTATTCTAGTTTAAGGGCAACAATGGGATCAGTCATCATTGTCATCTTAGCAAGTGTTCCCTTGTGTGCTAGTGTCTCTCCACACCCTCCCCTTGTTCTTCATTTTTGTATTTTCTCTCTCTTGTATTGAAGGTGATAGGTTTTCTTGGAATTGGAACATCATAAATACTAGAGTTAGGGTTTCACCTGTTGGAGATGCTATAGATTTAGCTTTGTGATTAAATCCTAGATTGTACATGTTGAGGAGTGGAGAAGATGAAACATCTTGCCTTGAAGGACTTGTTACTGTGATGCTTTCTCGTTGAACCTCCTTAGTGTTGGCTACGATTTCTCTTAGTTTTCACTATCTTGGATTTTGGAGAGATAAAGGATTGTACCAGCCTGGGGATAAGGCCATGGTATGTACATGAACTTCACCTTTACACACACACACACACAAAATTAAGTTTTCAGCAGTCCAAAATTGTTTTATTGCAGATTTGACTTTCAGACATATTTTTATTCATGGTTTGGTAATTTCCGACACTTGTATGTCTTGCTGATTTGACAGAAATTAAGGCTGAAATTGTTAAGTGTAATCTTGAGGAAGATAGGACAGATTTACTGTAATTGAATTTCAGGTCTGATTTATGCATGATAAGATTGCCCTAAGGGGCAGAAACTTGTTGGCACACATTTCGTATATTTTCTCTTGGATTGCCTTGTCGATTGGGCTGTTAGGAGGTAAAGTATCATCCACTATTGCTGCCATTTTATCATATTTCTTAACCCTAAGAATGAATAAGATCCAAAAAACTTCTATAAAAGAGGTTAAACTTTTTAAGTTGCATTAATTGCCTCGATTCAGAAAAGTTTTATGATATTTTCCATTGTTACTGTATTCTATTAAGAAATTCTATAAAAAATCATCAACATTTGTTTCTTTAAACTCAAGTGGTTGTGAGGAGGCTGGAATGAATTCAATCAATCTTCAGTAAGTAAATAAAGACCACTACAGAAATTAACAAAAACCATTAAAATAGCTTAAAATTACATGAACCTAATGGAATACCTGGATGAAGTGGAGAGATATTGGCGCACATCAAACTCTCCATTAGAAAAATCATGCAGTTGGCCCTTAACACTTACACTAATTGCAAATATTACAGTGATTACTAAACCCAAATGAAATTTCATTCCTCTCATTTCCTGCATCAAAAAAAAAGCAAAAACAAGTTATATTGAGAATTGTGAGTTTAAATTCTCTACAATTTTTTGCATACAAATTGTAATATAGAGAAATGAGTTAATGCATTAAAGCAAATGGTAACTGTCTGGATTTAATATGCTAAATATGATTGATAGTAGTGTGAATATCAATGGACCCATCAAGTTATATCTATCAAATTGTGTGCTTAAAAATGAAATGAAATTATATTAATGTCCACAAATGACCAAAATAGGTCAAAGGGATTTGGAAGTACAACATTTGACAACAATACAAAGGAGTGCCTATAGCATCTTCTATGCAATTCTAGAATCTAAGGTTAAGGAAAGAAAGAAACGAGTAGGGAACCCAAAGCAGTAACCCTAGAAAGTAAAGTAGAAAATACCCCAAGAGGAGAAAAAATAACTGCTAGGGACAATCTTGCACAATGATCGATCTAGACAACAGCCAAGACAACAGAGATCGAGAGAGAGCAGCATCCTGGCTAGCATCTGAATCAGAAGAGGAGCAATTGTCATCCACCACCACGAATGTGCTAAACCTGAGCCTAATAGAACACTGCTAGAGTTCAATTGAAATAGAAACCTATTGGAAGCAAGGAAAGGTGCACTCTCATATAAAGTTTAAAGGGTTTCTATGAACCTTTGGTAGGTATTGTGGCTCAAAATGGTTTTTGAACACACAACGCAAGTCCTCTTAAACCCTTTTGACTTCTTTACCAAAGGTATAACATGGGTAAAGAATAAGAAGATGGTCAGTCAATTGGGTGTAGCTCGAGTGGTTATGAGGAAAAGTTGTTACTCTCACCATCCAAATTTAAATCCCACTTTTTGACATATTTTCTCTTATAGGACCAGTTGTTGATGAGTTCTATATGATCTATTCACGAGTTGTTGACCTAACTTTGTGCCCTGAAGAATATAGGGTTTATCCTAGGTACCATCCTCAGAATGGGAAGTGCCGAGGAGGTTTCCCCCAAGATTCATTACTAGGAAAAAAAAAGAATAGGAAAATATGGTTCAAAGTTTTCACAATAATAAATGTCTTCCCAAGTCTCAAACGCATTCTATTTTAATTTGCTTTAAGATTATATAAAAAAAATCTTTTTTAAAATATAAAAAACAAAAAAACACTAAAAGAAATCTACAAATCTAAATATCAAAACTTAAGTAGCAAAGAACCAAATATAATGACCCACCTACAACTATAAATAAAATACAAATATTAGCATACATATGCGACCTCCATACAATAGCTACGTATGCATGGACCCGCATGTATTGCACTATATATATGTTGGTTACTACAGGGAAAGGTATAAATTAAAGTAATGAATTAATTATCGAAATGAATCCCTACCTCACCAGAATATCATGAATATATCAAATTAGGTAGGTAATACGTATACCACCTACACTAAAAGAAATCTACAAATCTAAATATCAAAACTTAAGTAGCAAAGAACCAAATATAATGACCCACCTACAACTATAAATAAAATACAAATATTAGCATACATATGCGACCTCCATACAATCGCTACGTATGCGTGGACCCGCATGTATTGCACTATATATATGTTGGTTACTACAGGGAAAGGTATAAATTAAAGTAATGAATTAATTATCGAAATGAATCCCTACCTCACCAGAATATCATGAATATATCAAATTAGGTAGGTAATACGTATACCACCTTATATATATATATATACAAACCCTTAAACTAAAAGAAAATGTTAATTTTAATTTATAAATAGTATTAATTAAAATTATAAACTAAATTAATTTATTAAAATAATATAAACTTTAATTAAATCAAATCCTACGTATTCAAATAAAATCCATAAAATCAAATGAGATTTGATTTTATAAAAGTTACACGTAACAAAAACAATGACATGGAGATGGGAGGAAGGCGGTGGGCAGAGAAATAAAAGGAGGAAGAAAATATTGAGCAAGGGGGACGCTGAGAAGAGGAAAATTATGAGAGTCTTACTTACTGAGAGGAAGAGTTTCAATTGTTCTTAAGTTTTTGGGCACGAGGTACCATATTGCGTCAATTGAGTCGCACTTTGGAACTGAGAACCTAGGTTGTACCCAGTTTGGTTGGGTGGTTTTGGTCTTTTAGTAACGGAACAGGAGCGGCAGCAAATTGGAATTGTCTTCAAGCTGTTTTCCAGGAATTCCTCTATACTTAATTTTCAAATTCTATGTCTGCTTCATGATAAACTCAAGCCAAATCAAGGATGCTGATATAATTGTTAAAATAGATTTATATTAGGCAAAATAGGACCTTACACCAAATAAGCTATTGTCATTGAATATATCATTTTAAATAATTTCAATTTGTAATTTTCTTCTATAAAGTAGAGTCAAATAAAGAACGAAAAAATTAAAAGGAACATAATAACGCCATAAGGGTATGACCAAATCTCAAGATTTTATTTCATGAATAAAATATTCCTCACAATTACATTAATGAAATAACAAGCATCTCACAGTGTTAAGTTAAAGACTCCATAAGTTCTACTCAGAACTCCACTCAAAAGTTTTTGAGACCATATAAAAGCAAGCTAGAATTCAAATAAAATCAAGGAAAAGAAGCAAGTGTCGGGCTTCAAAAGGGGAAGATAAAACCCTTCAACTGGCATAACATTTCTGCAAGCAATTTACCAACTAGAATAGGAAAAATTAACAGCATAACAAAATACAGCAAATATGAAATGTTATACCAGGGTCTTCGGAGAAAAATATTTCACCTCAACAATCGCTCAAATCCCTGGAGAGTAATCTTGTTGTTATTGTGTCATTAGATCCTATAGAATGCAACATATGGAAAAAAAGTTCAAATATTTTTTCACAAGCTTAGGAGAGCTTTGGCATACCTTGTACTCTCTCCCTTTCATCTCTTCATATCTCCACTCTTTTACAGTGGCTTGGAGGATAGTTTGTTGATGTTTGTAGCTCAGACCGATACTTTTGCACAAGTCTAAGTGACTAGACGTGTGCAATTCATCTAATTACCCTTTAACCTTAGCAATTACTTCAATTATTAAAGTAATTGACTTTTATAACATAAAGCAAGTTAATCTAATGAGACACAAAAGTTATTTGCATTAGTGAATTAGACAAATCTCAACCATTGATCTCAAGTGATGTTGAGATCCAATCTCAACCATCAACCACCTTGAAGATTAGACCTTTGGATTCGGCCAATAACTAAATCTTATAAAAGGGAGACAAGGCTAAGCGAGAAAACACATCTTCTAGCTCAAAACCATGCTTGGAGCTAGCAACATCAAAATTCATGTACCAAATCTGGCTCTTTGATTCAACCTCATGTTCCAATGGGGTTATGGAATTGGACAGGACAACATTGATTCCTATGCTTGATGTTTCATAATGAGCTCATTCTGAGGGTTTTTGGGACAAGACACCTTTTCTGGAATTTTCTCAACTTCAACAAACCCACTGCATGGTAAATAAGACAAGGGAGGTTGATGCTCATCCAGGGTACCTTTTATTTGAGGAGTCTTGACAGCATCCAAGGTCTTGGTCTTTTGAGAAGGGATCTTGACCATCTCAGAGATGGGTAAAGAGATTTTTGCATTGCTGATCCATTCTCCTAAATCAATATTTAGTTCTGGAAGACTAGAGTTCCGGAAGACTAGAGGTAACTTCCTTTATAATTTCAAAAATATGCTCCTGAGATGGTTGTTCTTCAGGCAATAACTCTCTCATTTTCAACATTGTTTATACTGGAAGGATTGAGAGTCTTAACATTACGACTACTTCCAATAATCTATATCCAATCCTCTAAAGGCAAGGGATGTTCTTTTCCAAACATATTACTCTGATCCTTTGTTGTCATGAGATCACCATTTAATATACCTTTTGCCACAGCACAAGATTATTCGCTATGGAAACTTTGGCAGGTTTTACAAAGGGACAAAGGCTAAACTATAATATTTGCAGATTCAGGTGGATTAGGAGGTCTAAGATCCTTCTTTGACCATGCATTGTTGGTACCTGTGCTATTATTTCTAGGCTGCATATTCTGAGCTTGATTTCTTTCCATTTGGATTAGCCTAGCTTGCATGGCATTCATCTCTCTGGCATGTTCAATTTTGTCAAGCCAAGAGGGTAACTCCACGAATCAATTGTTTTTGCATTAAAAGAATGCATGGATATATACAAGGAGAGAGAGACTATTGGGTTTCATCTCCCAATGTCTCTTCATCTTCCAATTTCTTTTATTTTGTTATTTACAATATTTACATGCTAAGTTGCACGAAACGGGGAAGCGATACGAAACGTGACCTCCCCAAATTTGAAGAAACGGGGAAACGCGATTATATATATATATTATATATATATTATATATATATATATATATTATATATATATATATATATATAAAATATTTAAAAATTATTATATATATGTGCAATCATAAAGCATTAATGATTTAAACACAAAGATTAAATTTATATCACATCACATTTACTCATGAGTCATGAATGATCACATAATGACAATAAAAATATAGAAAAATCCAAAAGCAACCATTAAAGTTTATTATATATCCAAGGGCAAAATTGTTGAAATTTGGTACCGGAGGACAGGTGCTTCCCTTAGGCTTTGATCTTTGGCCTAGGGAAAAGTGTCCAAAAGATTTTAATTTTTCTCCTAAAATGACTTTATAATTTTTTATAACGTTAAAATCTAATTTAAAAGTGACTTTAAGTGATAAAGTTACTAAAGTCTAATTTTAAAGTGACTTTAATAAAGTTAATGTAAAATTAGAAAGGAAAAGTGACTTTGGAAATAAATGACTAAGTGGGTCTTTATTAAAGTGAGGTGAATTAAAAAATAGAAAGTGAGATTTAAATGTGCATTTAATCTCAGCCATTGATCTAAATCTATTTCAGCCATTGGATTTAGAGATCACCCAAAGTCACTTGGATCACCCAAAAGTCACTTGGAGTTATATTAAAGGAGGAAAAGGAGGAAAAGATCATTCATTCTTTCATGAGCAGATTGGGAGAAGGAAAGCAAGAGAGCAAGGGAGATTTCTGGACAAGAAGGAGAAAGAGGCAGCAGTTTGGCACACATACCAGGCAGCTCTTCAGCAAAATCAGAACAGCAGAAAGACAAACAGAACAGCAGCAAGAACAAGCAGAAAAAACTGATTTTTTGCTGAAAACTGAGAAGTTTCAGGTGGTCCGTTGGGCTGAAAACGGATAAGTTTGCTTGCTGAAAATAAAAATTATTTTGCTGTAATTTTTGCTGAAATTTTCTTCCTGTAAAAAGACATTTTTCAGAAATAAAGAAGAGCTCTCAAACTGTTTTTCCCCAAGAGTTGTAGGGGGTTTTTCCAGGGTCACGTTGACCAAAAATATAAGTGTTTTAATGTGTTTTAATGGCTGTTTATTACTGCTGATTTTTATTTCTGCAATTTCCAGCATTCTGTAAATTTTCCAGAATTTGTGTTTTCAGCAAAAATTATTTTTTCCAGCTTGTTGAATGTATGGTTATGGGAAAGGGCATTTAACTACATGGGAGAAATAAGGAGAAACTGAAAACCGGGGTGGGAAAACAGAAATTTTAACATGGTATCGGAGCTTGAGTGCTGAAGGGCAGTTTGGGACAGCAAAAGAGAAAAATTACAGCTGCTGATTTTTCACTCAGAAAATTCCAGCAAGCTGATTTTTCATAAACAACAGGTTTTATCTTTACTAAAGCAGTGCTATTTTCAGTTTTAGGACAGCAGGATGTCATTGGGATTGAGGGTGGAGGATAGGTTGGATAGGCATACAAAT
>APFE030104322.1:5047-19871 GCA_000404065.3 Pinus taeda | reverse complement strand
TTTAAAGATGAAACTCACGCCTTTTGACCTTTACAGGGGTACGCACCCAACCTTTAGCATACAGAGCGTATAAGTACGCAGGTGCAGTGTATTTGGGATGCGTACACGCAGGGAAGGTAGAGAGAAACTGCGTACCCAGAGATAAACATGTTTTTAAGTGACTTTCTCTCTTTTGAAGTTTTGACATGAAGAGCAGAGGTATGGGGCTTGACAAAGAGGACAATATGGCTATTGATGGGGCCATATAACTGCAAATAGTCATGGTGACAAATTTTAGTGTAACCACCTTTTCTTCCATTTCATCCTTGTCCACTTAACTGTAGCAAGCTCTTTCTCACCACCATAGCCTCAAAACCATCATTCTCCATCACTTTCATCCATCCTCCTTTTATCAGTGTTCTATAGGAGCACTTACAGGCAGTTCTACAGGAGGGGAAATAAGTTGTTTTTAAGGAGAAAACACGGGGTTTTTGATCGATTTCTAGCTTGAGGAGGTAGGGTTTGTGCATACCCACCTTGATTATCAATATGTGCAAGGAATGATATAATTTTAAGGAGAAATTAAGTCCATAGAATAAGAGGAATTACATAAAATTTTCTGCCTGTTTTCTTAAAAAAAAAACACACACACAGTTTTCCTCTGTTTTTCTGTTTCTTCAAAATTCTTATCTCCATCTCTACCTTGGGTGTTCAAAAGGAGTATAAGCACAATGGCAGGGGGATTCATGAGGAAGGAGCCCACAAATTCAACTAGGCTCCATGAACATCCAAAAGTAGTAGCCATTTTTTGAGAAATTCCGAGGGTTTGATGAAGAAGTGGCTCAGGAGTTTGCCCTTTTATTAGTCCTTCACTCAGGGACCCATGCCACTATTACTTTTAGAGGTCTCTCTATGGAAATCACCCTAGAATTTATCAATAGGGTTACCACCCTTCCTCTTGCATTACCTTGGAGCAAAGATGAAAAACCAATTGGGCAGTCTGCCAAGAAAAACTTCTTCCAAAATAATGAACATCTTGTAGAAGACAAGAATGGCATTAGAAGGACAAGCATACCTTACCCTTGGGATGAGGTGAGTTACCATATTATCAAATATATTTCTTGTGAAGGGAGGTATAGCATAGGTTATGCCTACCATTTCAGACTTCTTCATGAGTTGAGATATGGCATGGACACTCCAAGACCCCAGAAACTTAGCATCCCCTATTTTCTCCTGCAGTCCCTCATAGACTCCAGCATTAAGTTGAAGGCAAGAGGTCCAGATCAGTTGGCTCACCATGGGTTAATTAAACTGTTAGTGGAAGAAGCCCTCCATACCTTCACAATCCCCCTAGCATGGGAAATATTCCAAAACATGACAACAAAAGATGATATAAAGGCCCTCGCATATGATCTTAGTCCTTCTAAAAGTGAGGGGTAAGAGTAGCAAGGGCGAGAAGGGAAGGAAATTGAGGAACAAACAGAGGAGGAAGAAACCAAAACAAAACAAAAGGAAACAAAACTAGCAGGGACAGAGAAAAAGACAAAAGGAGAGGAAAAAGGGGCAAAAAAGATAGAAATGTCTCCTGAGACCCTAGAAAGGGAGGCAGTAGCAGCTCTCACTACCCTTAGCACCCCAATTAAACCCAAACAAAAGAGGAAGAGGCAGACCTCAATGTATTTCAGGGCTCGGAAGAGCACAAGGATCAAACAAGGGAAGCCCCAACCTTCTTCTAAAGTGCCCATTGTAATTAAAGATTCACCCACTGTCAAAGGGGAAGAATCTCCCTCTAAAACCCCTATCACATATGAAAGAGGGACTCCCATATCTTCCACCTGGAAGGAAAGAGTGCAACTGTAGGACTCAAAAAAAGTTCTACAGGAGGCACAGGCTGTTCTATAGTAGACCCTGTCAAGACTACAGGAGATCAAAAAACTTGAAAAAGACTAGAAAATATGATTTTTCCCTATCCATGGCGCCGACGCGCTTGTTTTAGAAATAGTTGTACCGATTGGCGCAGATGGTTATGCAAATAACCCTCGGCCAATGCAATCCTGTGCTTGGAAATCGTGCTAATCGAGGGAGAAAACATTTGTCAAAAACCTCCCTAAAATCCTAAAAAATGGTTAAAAATAGAAATGAATAGCATGAAAATGGTGCTCAGGGCTTCAGCTGTTACCTGGAACTGATGGCTCGTTTATTGACCTCCCGAATCTCTCGTAATATGCTCTCAAAAAACTAGGGAAAAAGTGGGTAAAAAGTCTTCACTACAGAGGTAAAATGGTAAATGGTAAAAATATATTTACTTGTCCACCTTTTATTCATTTTTTCATAAAAATATTAGGTTTTGTAAATATCTTTGACCTATTTTCCCTGAAGGACTCAATAATACACTTTGCTTTATGTGTGCAACAACAAGTGATGGATGCCCGACAATGGTGATGAGCCACGTTTCAGCTCTTTTCTCAGCTCGTTAAACTCATATGAAAAGATTGCCGAGTATTTTTCCCTTTTTGACTTGCTAAAGAGAATAAAAATGGGGGGTTTGCTTTTAGCTCTTTTCCGACCCTTTAAAAGTGAAAATACAGTTAAGCCCTTGTCATTTCGAACTCGTCAATGGATGCGAAATGTCGTGTGCCCAGTATGAGTTTGTAACCCCTTTTTCGAGCTGGGAGGCACTATTTATGAAAAAGGTACTCCTTGACTGAAATGGTCAAGCGATTCTCTCAAGTATTATTTTCTACCTTTTTAGGCTCAAGAGACACAAAAGTACAAAAAGGGACCATGTGGAGTTTTCTTTTACGTGTCTTTTTCAAACTCTCTAAACATGAAAAATATACCAAGTTACACCTTTGTCATAGTCATTAAAATTTTAAACGACATCAAATTCCTCACCGTGATGAACACGAGCTTCTCCTTCCTAGGGCTCATTAAACTTACTAGGTCATATTCATCTGAAGGATGAACTTACAGTGCAAGCATATGCTATCCCCTTCAAGCTTGCGATTAAAAAATAATTGGGGTACTCGCCAGAAATGGTGGGGGGGGGGGGGGGGGAATTTGGAAATCTATCGAGTCATGTCAGCAACTTACTCTTGAACATGACACTCTTTGCTTCATGTTGGGTTGGGACATCCTCCTTAGTATCATTGACCTTCCTGGGTTTAGGTCGTTCATTTTTTCTTTCCATCTAATCTCTGCTATGTCACCATGACAACTGATCTCGTGGATCCAAAAACTACCAAACTTTCAGTTGTGTCACCGATATGCTCAAGAGTTGTTGTTCTGCAGTTACACTTACCCTTATTTCTCTGTATCATCCAAAATCATTTTGCATCCTCTCATATTGCGTCGATGATGTGAGATTCATTATGGCCCTCCTTCCAAATGGTCCCTTCCCATCGACTTCAACTCATTATCTGAGAAGTTGATCGAGAGACTCCCTTCTAGTACCTTAGAGCTTGCATGCCTTAATGGCAAGTTCTTCACACTCGACGATAAGTTCACATCATTGGCTTTCGATCGAGTGATTTCATGGGTGTTCGACTTTAGTTCCTCTATTCACATTCTGTGGATTGTGTTGATAGTACCTTGAGGACCATTTTCATTATTGGTGGTTTCTCTCGTGTTTATTAACAGTTTACATCATTGACTGGTAATCAAGCAAATTTATAACATGTTCGATGCCAACACATATAATTGCATGCTAGAATTTGTACTTTGATTGGGATGTGTTGGAGTGCAAGACCCTGAGCTTAGATCACACAAGTCCAGGTTGCGTAGTGGTGTGACATGGTTATGATGATATGCATGTCTCTTTCAGATGGATGGCTGCGACCATACCATGAGTTATCATATGTGATCCTTCTCATTATTGGTTGTCTGCGACCATACCTTGGTTTCATTATGATCCTCTTTGATGGATGGTTGTGCCCATACCTGGATCTATTCACTTGATCATTCTCTAGATGGTTGCATCTATGCCACGGTTCACATATCATTTGACAAAGATCTCAGTCTATGTATATGTATTTGTACTTGCTTTTAGGTTTTTTGGTAGTAGGTCATTTTCTCGCATTGATTCATAAATCATTTCATCCCTCACTCTAGTTCAGCCTTCACGCTTTAGGGGGCATCTATTACACAACATTTTGTCATTGTCCCTATTCTCCCCATTCCTTGATCTTGGAGAACCTCTACAGTGAATCCCGCATGCTTTTCCTTCATGAAGAAACTCCCATTATGTCCCTCTTCATGAGCAAATCATTTTCCTTTTGCACCATTTCCCTTGAAACTTCTATTTTTCCCAGTTTACAAGACTGGTGCTAATGACCTTTGTCTCCCCCATGCTGATATTCGCAGATTAGCACTTTTCCCTTGTCAATCAGTGTGACTGAGCTATATTCCAGTCACATTGGTCTTGTTATGGAAAGTTTTTTAAATTAGAGCTGAAGCTTCTAGCACTAGAAGCTTCGTAACAGAAGTCTGGTAAATGGTTTGGCTGAATAGGGTCGAGGATGATAGTTTGGGCTCCTTTCCCCTATAATGGTGGAACTACCTCAAGGGATAAGTCCTTCTCCCATGGGAAGAGGATCCATCTCCCATCCATATTTCCTATATAAACCTCCCTTCTTCCCAAGCACAAGCTAGTTAGAGTGTTGGCTGAGTGTGAGTATACTATTTTGATTAGACAAGCAAGCTATTACTAGTCGTAGCCACCTAGTTGTGTGAGGGAGAAATGTGTTTGTTTTGGAGTGAAGTCTAAAGGGAAGAGAATTCAAACTATTGTTATTTGAAGCCATCATGGAATGCTAGCAGAAGTGTGTGTGAACCTGGTCTTGTGATAGGAAGACTGCGACATCAAGACAAATGATTGTAATCTCTCTTTGATATTAATATATGCAACTATCGATTGATTTCCTACATGTTTTGTAATATTACATATTCGTGTCTTGATGCTTCTTTACTGATTGAGTAGATTGAATTGAAATTTATCTATTATTATGTTTCTGTGCTATTGTTGTTTACTTGTTTCAGGAACATAAAGAAGGAACCGTGAGATTGCTGGAGCAAGCAAGCGAGGACACCATCAAGCAAGATAAGAAACCAAGAGGTAGGCCTTCTTGATTGATTCTAACCTAAGGAAATCTTCCATAGAATGTATCTATTGTGGCTAGACCCATTATCGAGCTAGAGGAATTCGTTCATGTCTACACTTATAATTTTACTTCACCAAAAATCCCAACAGTAACTTCCTGGAATCCACGACACCTCCAACATTGTAATTCTATGCTACACCAATCATTAATTCACAACCCATGCCTTCTTGACATAGAATGAATCTTCACGTCAACCCATTTTGAAGACTATGAAAAGCTTGTCAAATGTGTTCAATGTCACACAAAGTGTCATGAATCTACCTCCCTTCACAAAAAAGACAAAGTTCTTAGTTTTTGATATGGAGTATTGTGGGAGTTAAACTCCACATATTCAATTTTATTTGATGATAAAGGTCAAAAAATCTGCACACCTTCTCGCAATGATGGTAGATTAAATATACACAATTTTGATCTACTTTCTATTCGAATAGGAAATGTTGATTGTCAACCTGTTCTATCATGCCATGTTGTGCTTAGCTATATTTCGAACTATGCAGCAAAAACATAAACAAGATCAAATCGCTACCACCAAATGTTATCACATCTCTTGCAAAATGCCACTCTAGAAGCAACTATTGTTACTATCATCTAGAAATTCCTTATAGAAACAATTGCAGATAAAAACATTGGGGCACAAGAAATATGCAACATGTTACAAAAACTAACCCTCTCTCTACAGTCGTGCATTTGTTTCTTTGAATGTTAACAAAAATAGGTTTCTCAAGATACTCAAAATTCCCTTTCGACACCAACCTTTATCCTTTCATAGATGAATAGACTTGTTTCATTGGAATCATTACCCCTCCTTGATGCTACACACTCTTGGTAATTTTATGCCTATCAAAAACAAAACCAATGGAAACACATATTCCCTCCAATGATTGTACGTGTCTTTCCATGATACATTGTCATCCCTTCCTCTAATGATCCTTGTTATGCCACTTTCTATTGGAGTGAACTACTATTGTATTTCCCTTTCTGTACAGTCCATAGTGACATTGGTTCCACTGATGAGAGAATAATTTCACACTAGGAATAAAAGAAAGGGACATATACATCATGGCATTTCCATTGAGAAATTGAAAACCCACAAACCCCACAACCCGAATATCAATCTACTTCTATGACTACCCCTTTTGACCCCCCTCTTGACCCCATGCAAATGAATGAATGGAAAATCCTCTCAACTCCACCTAGGATACAATAATGAAATTGATGACCTTGAAATGACTGGGCATCACAACTTCGATGCTAAACTTAATTGTTTGCATACTTCTATCGCTTTCCACTTGCAATAAACTACCATTAATTTCATTAAATTCAGCCATTCAAATATTCATAAGCACCATCATCCTTTTTCAAACCTCCCCCAAGACCACACATTCGCTCCCACCGAGAACACAAATTTTACCATTATTCTTTCTCACTTCAAAACACCTTCACCAAAACCCCAATGTAGAATCATCATACAAGGGATAGTTGGGACAGGAAAATTTCATTTAATTAAATGTTTGCAACATGCATTTATAGAAACTCACCAACAAACAAAAACCCTTTGATGTTACTTGCAGCCACCAATGTTGCAACTTTCAACATAAATTCCCTTACAATCCACTCTGCCCTTCATATCCCTATCCAATCAATGCATCCTCTTGAAGGGAAATCACTCCTACACTTGTGAGAGAAAATTTTCCGTGTAGAGTACATCCTCATTGATGAAATGAGTTTCATCAGTCCAAAAATGCTTTCCCACATTAATGATCGCATAAGATAGGAAGACCCCCTTCATCAAAATGCACCACTTGGAAATTGCTCCATTATCCTTGTCAGAGATTTAGGCTAGCTTCCACTTGTGAATGACATTCCTCTATACACTGGCACATCACATAGCACTACACTTTGGCACAACTTTAACACATTCATAACACTTTCAATTGTTTTTCACCAACAAGGGGCTTACCCTTCCTAGGTTTCTTTCCACCATCTCGTCAAAAAGCTTAGAAATGTAACACCTGCTCTTGAATATTAGAAACTCCTAATGTCAAGGACAAATTCCTCTCTTACGCATGAATAGCAACAAACATTTCAAGACTCCATGCACTTATATGCAATGAACAACTCAATTTCCTTGCATAATAAAACAATGCTTAAAAAATTGAACATGTTAGTAGCACTTGGTTTTGCTGAGAAACAAAGGCAACAAACTTCTTCTACAACAAAAGATAAACCTTTGGATGCAAAGGTACTCTTATTCAATGAACAAAAAGTTATACTCACCGACAACTTGTGGGTAAATGAAGGCCTTGTTAATGGCGCACTTGGTAAAGTCGTTTCAATATTTTATTCACTTAACTCAAAGCCCCTAGAATTTCCATCCTCCATCGTCGAATTCAACCATTACAAAGGAACACCGTGGGACATTTCACACCCAACATATGTACCCATTTCCCCCATCACAATGGGTGCACGCCGATAGATACCACTTTGAATGGTATGGGATTTAAATATAGACAAGTCACAAGGAATGACATTAGATAATGTAACAACAGACATTGGCACCAAAGAACACCAAGGTTTAACATTCACTACAATTTCAAGAGTATGGTCATTGGAAAACATTTGAATCAATCCAACATTTCCATTATCATGCATCACATGCCTGCACAATAATCCATATCTAAAATATAGAAAACAAGAGGAATCACTACTTGCATCAAAATCTGTGCAAGAGAATGCACTCTAGCAAACCATGCATTCTGTCTTCCAAATTTACCCATAGTAAACACCACTTGCTACTTAACCAAATTTCAAATACACTTGCTTGTTATTACATTTAACCTCATATTGTTCTATTCTTATTTTAAAAAAATGTTTATATTTACTTTATTTAAAAAAATTCTTTCAGCAAACATGTCCACTATCACTTACTATTAATTCTATTTTTTAATGACCAACAGGTATAGAATCAGACTAATTACACATGCTATATGAATATTATCGAGAAATTCAGTAGTAGGAACTTACCTTACTAGATATAAAAACAAGGATCTTGCCCCAATAATCATTACCTCTTTATCATTTGCGTCCAACTATTTAATTGTTACGAAAGATAAGGAAAATACTGAAAAAAACAATTCACATCCATGAAAGAGACGCACATAGGAAAATTTGGGCGCACTTGCAAGAACAACTTTCACATCTTAGCATGACAATAAACATTAATTGGTGTTGTCAATGCCATGCCTCATCATGTAGATATGATTAGTTGCTCACTATCAATTAAATATATATGACATAAAATATTTTTATTATATATATGTTTAGTTATTAACTTCTAATAACATCTCTATGTATATAGGTCCTGCTTCATTGAACTACTACACCATATGTAAAATTTCAAACATTGTATATGATTCAACTTTCATTTATTGGCTGTTGTATATATATACTTGCTAATGTTGTTACTTTCAATTATATCACTTTTCACTCTAATTATTCTCATGAAGTACATGATTTGAGGAAAGAACAAAATTTTTGTAGGTGTACAATGATCTAACACCTCTCACTAATGAGTCCACTAGTATGCTCTATATTCCCCAATACAAATTTCATGTTAATGCCTAAATTATTTTCATGCTTTTAGTTCTTCCACTTTTAAATTGACTCTTTTACTGTGAGTAATCTCTTAAATACAACTCCTAGCAAAGTTGTATATATTCTGTCCTCCCCAGTATAAATTTAATGTGGATTTGTAAATTATTTTCATGGTTTTAAAGCTTCCACTTTTAAACTAACAGTTTTTTTCTGAGTAATCTCTTAAGTACAACTCCTTGCGAAGTTATATACTAGATTAGAAATTTCATTCAATAAAATCTTGCTTTCAGAAGACATGCATATGTAAGTGATTTCCCTTGACAAGAGACTATGTTCCAGAGGGAAGGCCCTTGGTTTTTTCCCCTATAGATTTTATAGTAAAAATCTTTATTCTATAAAAGCGTTCCATATCAAATTGGCTACACATGTATGTAAATAGTGAGTCTTGAAAATTTGGGAGCATGTGCTTACTATAATTTAATTTTTCATAGTGTTGAAGGTGTCGCTGGAACGAGGATATATGTGGTGAAAATGAATGGTGCAGCTTATTGATTTTTTTAAGAAAAATTATTTTTCAAATACATGATGAGTTTCCAGATTCTAATCAATCAAAATGATTGGCCGATACAATAGGCCAACCACCTTAACCCTGTTGCAATTGATTCTCAAAATTGTTTTAAAAAGCTAGAGATATACACTCCCATACCCATTAATTATAAAACCATATAGTATGTTACAAACATAGGTGATAAGAAGTAGAAAAAGAACACTCATTTACATCACATAACTAATACAGATTGTTACAAGAGAACAAGCTTAATCATGTTGCAATTGATTCTCAAAATTGTTTAAAAAAATGAGAGATATATGCCTTTTGAACATATAAATAATAATTGGGTGTACTATTAAGGCATTCCTTCATGTTAAGGTTACAAGTTCAAAAACCATGGATAGTATCACATCACGTTAAAGTTGTTATCACTCCATAATTTCCCCAAGCTAAGGAGACAAACCTAGAGGTAACCACAAAACCACTTGTAAAACTGGGATCTAGCCCTTCCAGCTTCAGAGAGGGATCTCTCTATCTGATTTAGATTTATGTTTTTTATTATATTAAGCTAGTTATGAAAATGTGAGGTGGATTTTTTCAAAATTTTGTTTGAAAAATACAGGAAAAGTCCATTGGCCCTGGAGTCATGAAACTTTGGGTAATCAATCACAAAATGACAGAGCAACTGCAACAGGGAAGGATAGGCAAACTTTTTAATCTTTTGAAATATCTATGGGGTGAAAGGATGAATATGACTTAAGTTCAATCAAATATAGAGCATACTAAAATGAATTCTATACTTAACATCATAATGTAAACATTGATATTGTTTACAAGCTAGAGAAAAGTACACTTAAGAAAATTCGGCCCTTAATATTCTCCAAACAATTAAGAGAGAAGACATATGGAAAACTGAGAAAATAAACAATTTCACATAAGGAAGTACATCGCCAATTGTTTGACACAGGAATCATGAAATAAAACTCTCTATATTATTGTAAATTGATCACTTTAGTACAATGCACATTTTACATCAAATTACAACTCCTTTCTTCATACAAGTTCGAACCCTTGTTAAGTCTTATTACAATGTACTTAGAGGGTTTGTGCTAAACTAATCTCAGATTCCAAAAAATAATTCATTGCAACATGATATTCTAACAAAATTACATATTTAATTTCTAAAATAGAACTAAAAAGTATAATCCTTGGAAAAATTCAGCTGTCTATTGGAAATTTAAAGGAAATATGTTGTTGACTGTGCCCTTTTTCCATCTCCTCTCTTATGCTTTTGTGCCAAAAATTTAGGTATATGTTTATGCCTTGGAAAACTTTGACACATCTACAACAATGTTGCATAACTTTTCTTGGTAATTTATAATGGAACCAATTTTCCATTAAAGTTCTTGAGATCTAGAAGTCCCCTTAACTACAATAAAGAAAATTTCCTGTTAAATCTCTTTACCTGTAGCTCCATCTGTTTACATTTTTTCTCCAATTGCACCATCATATTACTTTTAATAAAAACGCTTTTGACTTCCATCATTGTTTCTATTTTGTCGTGGATGTGGAGCTCTTCAAGTTCCTCTATGGTTTTAGATTTCAGCACCCTACTCATCTTTTGTGCTTCTTCTAGCCTATGCTCAATATCATCTTTTGTCTATTCTACTAATACTTTGACTCTCTGCACCAATTTAACCTGTTCAAAGATTATTTGAATTAAGGGACATAGGTTTGTAGCATTGGCATTGATGTTGTGCGAAATGAGAGTTTTTTCCTCTGCCAACATTTGAATAATAATGGACTAGTCTTCATACTTTTGAATTACCTGAATAAATTTGAAGTTCTTTTGTAATTCTTCCAAGTATGCATTTTCTACCTTTATCTTACTTTCCTCCATCTTGGTGAGGGTTTCTCACAATTTCTCCACCTCTTTGTTTGCCAATGATAATTCCGCCAAAACTTGAATTAGTCTTTCTTAGGAATCTGAAACCAATATCTGTGTTGTAAGCTGGGTTACAATACTTATTGTTGATGTTCCTAGCTGATGTACCTATTGATGTCCCTACTATTGATGTTCCAACTGCCTCCCATTTCTCCTTTTATTTTACTAGTGCTTCCATGTCTTGCTCCATTTTCTCTATTTGAGCATTTTGTTCCACTACTAAGGTAAATAATTTCTCTTTCTATATCTCCGAACTAGTGAATTCTTTAGTCCGAGGGTGTTTTGTAGTTTGGAGTTTGAGATGTTTTCTAAGAGCTTGAATGTCTACATGCTTGCTTCTGATCACTTCCTTTACTTCCTTGACATCACTAGTATCATATCCTAGTTTGATAACTTAATTCTTCCAATGTTTTAATTCTGGTGTCTTTGGACATAGAGAATATCATCTCGATCTTGAGCTGTGAGTGCATGTTGTTCAATGAATTATACAATGTTGAAGCAGTCATGGAAGAGATGGTTAGAGTTGAATAAATCATCTCACATACCTTCTTATGCAAATCGATTTGATCAATTGCATGAACTTGTTTAGTCTCCACTGAAAAAATGAAGGCTTTATAATCTTCAACACTTTTTGGAGCTACAACCTTGAGCTCCAAAAAGGCCATTTGAAACTGATCCTTCTCTAAATAAAAACTAGACAATAACGTGTGTTGAGTGGTGGCAGTTTGTTTCCAGAATTTTGAGTATGTTGAAGATTTAGAGCATCATTTTTCAACTTAATATACCTGTACCTTGTGGAAATAGTTGGATGTGGTGGAGCTTGGGAAGTAGAAGAGATAGGAGACAAAGTTTATTGTTCTACACAAGGGACTGAGGTGGGAGGAGTGCCTATTAAAACTAAATTAGTCTGATCCCGTGCATCCATTTCTTTTGAATATTATTTCTGAATGTTGATCACCCAAGGATTAGCTCTACTATCGGTTTTGGTTGTGATCTGTTAATCCTTCTATCTTCTCTTGAAAATAAGGAAATCTGCAACATGTGTTTCTAAGTAGTTTTTAATGAGGACTGACTAACCAATTGCTCTTTAGCCTCCTGCAATGTGTTTTCTACCCATTCCTCCTGGTTCACATACTATTCTATATCTGGCCTTGGTGTGTGAGGATATGAAGTAATTTTTTGTTCAAATCTCAGCTTAGATACTACTCCCAAGGGGCAATAGGACCATGTGAAACTGAGCTTGAACTTCATTTGTTTCATAAATATCTCCACCTACTTTGCAACTTCTCTGTGTTTACAATGTATGGGCCTACTTGTGCGTTTAGATTGAACTATGATTTATTTTTGTTGGACACAAAATGTAATTAATCCATATTCAACGTCTATCTGACATACTCTAAAGAAAATATTCTCATTAGCACAAAAACTAGTAGTATATATGGAGGGAGTTCACATCCATAAATATTGATCTCTGTGTAGTTATGGTATAAATATTAGTCTCCAACCTTTGATTGTTCAGAGAGGTGTAAGACATTCTTGATTTCTAGAGATATTCTTTGTATAATGTCACTACATAATAGACACAAAGAAGTGCGAAGAAATTGATTCACAAAATATGTATAAGTGCATTACTCTGAATTCTTCTTGATCAGTGAAGTCCAACGGATAACTCAGAAAGGGTTACCCTTTTCGTCCTTCTTATGCCACTAAAATTTGAATATGTCTGCTTTATTATGTAACATAAGTTATACTGACACTCACTGATATTCAAACACTCCTTCATCTTTGAATTTCATAAACTAATCAAGGATGGCATCAGATAACAATTACTGTAATTAAACAAAACTAAAGGCTTCTGTCCCACTAATAATACTGACAAGAATCATAAAACTACTTCATCAACCCACTGATCTATATAATAGCCAAGTAATCGAGTCACCGTGGAAATTACAAGTTTGACATCTCTGGGAAAATGGAAACAGGGTATGGGGGATTCATTCTGGGTAATTCAACATTTTCAGGGGGAAAACACTCAAAGATATGAACTCTCTAGGGAAATGTAAGATTTTTGTACAACTTTATTAATGAGTCAATGGAAAATGGATGTAGGGAGGCTTGTAGATTTATTTGCAATGCTTTCCAAATGCTTTCATGAGAAATGGAGAAAATAATTTAATCATTCTGGGCAATTACTGATTTCTTTCTAGGGAGGTATCAGAGGTGACACTGGGTGGAAAATTGAGGGAAGGAATGAGTTTGAGGGAAGATGAATTTAGGGATAAAGTATTCCCAGATGCTCAAATTGTCGTTGTGGTTAAGGTATTTCTTCTTTTCCCAATTGTGAAGTTCATATAGGTCAAACTCACAATCAATCTCAACAATATTGAATTGGGTGTCAATTAGGGGATTTTTGTCAAGTCCTGGGACAACGGGAACCATGGGGTCTTCCTCAACCATATTTCCTTTACCCTTCTACATTGAAATTTTGAATTGAAGATGAGCAGGAAAAAAAGGGGTACCCGAGTGGTGAATCGGTCAAATTTTGCAGAGAAATTACTAGCAAAAGGTGCTTACTAACTTCAAATTGACTCGAGAATGACCTACACAAGATGAACAAACATGGAAGGAAATGAATGTAGGCTCATGGAGTGGTTTTGTAGTGGAAATGGTGGGGTATTATAATTTGACAGTTATCGTTTCAGGAGTGCGAGTCATAATTTAAAACGGGTTAATTTTAGCGGGAGGAATGACATGTATAACATTTGATTGGCCGGTGATTTAAATGCCCCAACAATCGGATGACGTGGAAGAGTGATGACATGGAGAGGGGATGAGGTAGCAGTGACATGGAGGTCGAAAGGGAGTAGAAAACATAGTTACCGATCAAACAGGAACTATTACCTCAAAATGAGTACTCGAGCCCAAAAATCCGAAAAAAACATGAAAAAACAACCCAAAAGTAAAAAGACTTGATTTTGCATCACCATTTATTTTTTCAGAGTAAAATTTCAATATTATTTGAAAATAATAGTAAAAAACAATAAAAGTCATTTTGTTTGCTGCAAAAAACACCTTGAAATCAAAAAGTGTTGATGACGGAATAACGTCTTTTTTTCAGGGTACATTTTCAACATTTTTTAATAATGATGTTAAAAATAAAATATCAAGACTTTGAAAAACTTTAAATTTCCAATGACTTCCAAGCATGGCATTAATGATAAATAATCACGTCTTTGAAAAGCCTTAAAATTCCAATGATTTTTATGCATAGCATTAAATTTAAAATATCATTGTTTTGAAAAACCTTAAAATTCCAACAATTTTCAAGCATGGTGCTAAGAAAAAATATTTATAACTATTTTCAACCATAACATTAAAGACAAAATATCATGATTTGGAAAAGCATTAAAATCTTGACAATTTTTCAACAATGGAATTAAAACCAAAGATTATGACTACAAAACAATCTTAAATTTTTAAAATATTTAAAGCATAACATTATGGAAAAATTTTATGACTAGAAAAACTTTAAAAATGAACACCTGAATGAAAAACATATTATACCATGAGTAATTTTTTTTAAATGCTAAATGTATA